>CM049592.1:2460604-2656165 GCA_026979955.1 Megalurothrips usitatus
TGTCATAGTCGTTCGCGCATGGGTTACCAGCAATGTAGCTGTGGACGCGCGGTCTGAGAGGCCGGGTCGGCATACAGTAGATCGCAGGTTCTAATATCAAAATCGTTTCGTATTTTTATTTTATACATGAAAACTGGTCTTTCGGATGAGGGCCGCTCAGTGCTGTACGCGCTGGAATTTTTAGCAGGTGATACATATAAGACTATCTGCAACGTCAGAATAAGAAATTATATTAAGATAATGTATCAGCGGCTTCTACTCCCATGCGGCAGCGAGCGCCAAGCTAAACATACCGGGGGACGAGCGTGCCCGCGCCACCGTTGCGTCCACGCGCAGCTACGGGCGGCCACGCTTCCTAGCCCGTTGCTAATGAAAGGTTGGGTTTAGGTGGGTAGTGTAAGCGAGCCGATTTTGGCACGGAGTGTAGGCTTTTTTTTTTTGGTACACATATCTTTTAGATCCGACCATTCTAGAGCGATCTAGAGCGCCATATGTGCGCCCGACCAGTCAGACGTTACCCTTTGTCAAGCCGTAGCTCGTGAACGGTTGGTTATAGATGGTGGGTGTAAGCGAGGCGATTCTAGTACAACGTCTGGGCTTTTCGGCAATATTCGTATCTTTCTGATCCGATCAACCTAGAGCGATCTACAACACCCGACATATGTACCCGAGAATGGCGCGTGGGGCGCGCATCGGTCTGCAGCGGAGCGCCTTCGCCTGCCGCCGCCACGCGCGGTATTCCCCTGGCCCAGAATCTGGGCATTCGGTACTTATATCCTTACGGACCGGTCAGGCGTCACCCTTCGTAAACAGAGGGTTAGAACAACGGGTGTGGCCGACGCCTGCTCGTCCCCCGTCCATCCCAGCGTGTCCCCCCAATTAAATCAGCCCGTTAAATGGCAAAGAAATAAAACAATCCGCCGCAGGTGTCTCAGACTCACACCATTTATAATTTCCACAAAACAGTTCATAACATAGTACAAGGTAGGCGTACGCCAGACCGCGTCGTGGCGTAACAGGCTTCGCTCACCGCGAATCACTGTTCCACCACTCCACGCCTGGCGCACGCCTACCTTGGCCTGCCGGCGGCTGCCACTTGACGCGTAGGATCCTGCGGGGCAAGTCAGTAGGACGCCCTGCGGGCGTCACTCTCTCCGCACGGTCGCAACCACGCTCATGTTCTGCCTTCCGAACGTATCTTACATCAGCCTTTTCTTATCAATGCCGCTCAACCAATCCTAACCTACCCTTACCTGCCCGAGCCTAGCCTATCCAGGCCCCTACTAACCTAACCGAGCGTAATCCACTCGCGTCACTGATCCGCCCCTCCACGACAGGCGAATGGCGCATACTGACTTTACCTAACCGGCGGATTTATAATGTTGGACCACATGTGAAAATTATCTAAGAAACCGCTTGGGCTGCGGTGCCCCTGAGGGGAGGTTGACTCTGGTATGATGCAAGAAAGATGTGGTCCAATTTTGAGCTTTCTACGTCTAACCGTTCTCGAGAAATCGCGCGGACAAACAGACAGACAGGCAGACAGACAAAACATTTTTGACCCAGTCGGTCCAGGGCTTCGCTATCGCTCAGCCAATCACCTGCTGCCATTGCAACTTTTGCTGGCATTTTTTTTAACAGTGCACACATTTACATTGCCATATGACAAAATGGCTGCTGTTTTGATGGGCAGTTTGCCGAGTAGCGCAAAAACGTACTGTGAAACAAGTGGACAAAATGAGGTCTCAGACAGTTAACATAATTGTTGGCTGAGCGATAGCGAAGCCCTGGACCGACTGGGTCAAAAATGTTTTGTCTGTCTGTTTGTCTGTCTGTTTATCCGCGCGATTTCTCGAGAACGGTTAGACGTAGAAAGCTCAAATTTGGACCATATCTTTCTTGCGTCACACCAGAGTCAACCTCCCCTCAGAGGCACCGCAGCTCAAGCGGCTTCTTAGATAATTTCCACAAGTGGTCTAAAATTTAATATCCGCCAGTTAGGTGAGGTCAGTACGCGCCATGCGCCTGTCGTGGAGGGGCGGATCAGTGACTCGAGTGGATCACCCTCGGTTAGGTTAGGTTAGTGGGGGCCTGGGTAGGTAAGGTTCATGCAGGTGAGGGTAGGATAGGGCTGGTTGAGCGGCATTGATAAAGAAAGGATGATGTAAGATACGTTTGGAAGCCAGAAAATGAGCGTGGTTCCGACCGTGCGGAGAGAGTGACGCCCGCAGGGCGTCCTACTGACTCGCTCCGCAGGATCCTACTCGTCAAGTGGCAGCCGCCGGCAGGCCAAGGTAGGCGTGCGCCAGGCGTGGAGTGGCGGAACAGTGATTCGCGATGAGCGAAGCCTGTTGCGCCAGGACGCGGTTTGGCGTACGCCTACCTTGTACATACCGCCTTCTGCCTACTCCTGCCCCGGTTGTCAACTGTGTGGTGAGGCGTGGCTTTCAAGGAATGTGACATCACGCCCCAACGAATATGTCAAGTGTCACTCGTGCTCTGCTTCCATAGAACTTACCGTTCAGCCTCTTCGCATAGCGAAAATTGAAATTCTCCGAACGTCTATCCTTAGTGGAAAAAGAAAAGCATGTGAGCCAACTCATATTGGATTCCTATTAGATATTTTCAAATGAATACGGATTTTCTGATCAAAAGGGTGTTATAGCTTCCCAGACAGAACTATTGAAAATAATTCCCAACAGTCTCGATGGAATCCCAGTAAGAGAAGAACCTCAAACTTTTTTGTGTATTTTCTTTTATTTCATTTTTACGTACGAACCGCACCAGCACGGATATATGCTCTTGGACCGTTTAGCGTGAAAAGTGAAATGCTTTCGTTTCGTTACATAATAATCATTATCCAGGTCTGAGATAGGTCGGCCACCAAGAGGCGAGGGTTCTGGTAATATAACCAGAAAATCCACTGGAATGAGTTCAAAAGAGGATTCCGAGAACGACGACGGATAAAGATGTAACAAGACTGTCCGGGCGACTCCACGTCTCAAAGTCCTGGCCAGGCAGTGAGAGCATTGAGAGACACGCACACGCGTTGTCGCGAGTAATTTGACAATTGGACTCCACGTCTAACAAGGTAGGCGTACGCCAGACCGCGTCGTGGCGTAACAGGCTTCGCTCATCGCGAATCACTGTTCCGCCACTCCACGCCTGGGGCACGCCTACCTTGGCCTGCCGGCGGCTGTCACCTGACCACGACGACCCTGCGGGGCCAATCAGTCAGTAGGACGCCCTGTGGGCGTCACTCACTCCGCACGGTCGCAACCACTCTCATGTTCTGGCTTCCGAACGTATCTTACATCATCCTTTCGTTATTAATGCCGCTCAAACAGTCCTAACCTACCCTCACCTGCCTGAGCCTAACCTACCCAAACCTCCACTAACCTAACCTATTCGAGCCTAACACACTCGAGTCAATGATCCGCCCCTCCACGACAGGCGCATGGCGCGTACTGACCTCACCTAACCGGCGGATATTAAATTTTAGACCACTTGTGAAAATTATGTAAGAAACCGCTTAAGCTGCGGTGCCCCTGAGGGGAGGTTGACTCTGGTATGATGCAAGAAAGATGTGGTCCAAATTTGATCTTTCTACATCTAACCGTTCTCGAGAAATCGCGCGGACAAACAGACAGACCGACAGACAAACAGACAAAACATTTTTGACCTAGTCGGGTAAGGGCTTTGCTTTCGCTCAGCCAACAAGGCGAATGCACGAAGTGGAAAATTTCAGAATCTGGTGAAACTGTGTTTCGTCAATCCTTCGCCTATGCAAGGGGCGGAAGGAAGGAAGCGTAAAATATGGAGTCCCGGACCTCTGCCCCTTATGGCGCCAAACAGGTTCTTTTTGCTTCTATGTCAGATACTATTAGAAAACTCCCAAAAATTCCGATAGAAATTCATGTAAGGTACGTGCACACAAAGAACGAGCCTCCCCATGAACGCCCTGCGTTCACCTGGACAGTCTTGTTTGCTTCTACGTCATCGTAGTACCACGAAGCAAAGAACGAGTAAAAACCCATCACCTGAAGTGTTTGGAGGCCTCTGACAATCAACAGCAGTAATTGGGTAGGAACGAAGACGCGCTATGACTTACACAGTTATGAGCCGCACTTGAGGCCCTCCCTAGTAATGTCCTGTTATGATTGACTTTCAGTCTGTTCCGACACGTTACCCGGCTAAAAACTATGGTTGCGTTATGATTGCGACCGGAACCACGCGCTCCAGTCGAGACAGTCAAAACGGCCGGTCTGCCACTCTGGCCGTAAATTGGGACAAATTCCGATAGCCCGGGGGATCGGTCGCAAGCCGTGTCGTAGTCCACGAGTCCATCCGGTCCGGTCGGACCACCCGCTGCCTGATTTGGGTGCGGTCAGAATCGGTACAATCGGACACAACATGACCGACTAGCCCCTAGTAGCAGCCGCGCTGCATTACCGGCAGGAATGATGGGTTGCCTATCGCGCCGGCCGCAGTGATACGCTCAGAAGACAACCGCCCTATGGGAGACTGCGTGGTCGCATCACTCTCATATTCTTACAATGAAGAAGACGTGGTAGATTACAAAGAAATTTGTACTATTGTAATGTGCTATAAAGTTCTAGATAATACAATGAAAAAGTCCTTACTTAATTGTAGTACAATGGACATGGCCATTCATAGTAAAAGAGGCCCGCTTTCCAAAAATAAATAAATTGTAGAGCGTGTTTTTTATTGGAGACAGCAGGTAGGTGCATTCATAACATAACCATTTTTGTACATACATACATAAAGGGAAAGGATACAGGTAAGTGCTAAGTGAAGTAGTTATGTAAGATACAGAGAACATAAGTACTAAGAACATTATTAAACAATTAACAAATTAAAGTAAAAGCAATTTTTAAAGCAATGTGGAGGTGTTAGCAAACTCATCAATAAGCAGCTGCTTGTTCAAAGAGAGTGCTGCTAACCTCTCCACATTAATTAACATGAGGGGTTCCAGAAGGGCCTGTCAGAGAGAGTTCCATAGCCGATTTTTTATTATTTTCAGCTTAAAGAACATTCGCTCGCATGCAACTTGGGTTGTGGCGCGGAGAGCCGTCACCGACAACGGCGCCGATCAGCCAGCAGCAGACGTGGGAAGCGGTCGCGGGCAATTTTTCAAATCGACGACCGACGCGAGTTGGGCATCACCGTGTTCCGTGTAAATGTTTGTTTTAATAGTGTACGTGAATGTAGTGACTGGCTGGCCTCAGCATAACCCAGCCCCCGTCCCCGGTCCCCGTTCGCGTTCATGGTAGTATTGCGCGGTGGGCCCCGCCCCGGGGCCCGGGCCGTGGTGCCTGCGTCCCGCCCCGCGTCCGATGAATGTCACTGTCCCGTCTGGTGTCCTCTCTGCTGCTGGTGGTCCTTGCGGGCCTGAAGCCCGTAGTCAGCTAACAGTTTCCATGAGCCCGCCCGCCCCGCCGGGTTTGAGGCCCTCAGCTCTGGGCCCGGCGTGGCTTTACTCGTACTGAGTACTGTGGGGCCCCCGGACCCGCCACCCGCGTACTGCAGGGCCTCCGGGCCCGCGGTCGCGGGCCCAGAGGCCCGCCGGGCCGGAGGCTCGGCCGGGAATCCCCGGCCTCCCGGCCAGGCCAGACCGGCACTGTTCCTGCCGGTATTCGTTAGCATATCGCCTAGCGTGCCGATAGGGGAACGGCAAACGTTCCGACACGTAAGTAAGGACCTTACTCTGTTAAAAATATATTGGGAACTCCTGAAGTCCTTCGGAAACTTTTTTACCAACTGATCCTTCGTTTTTTCCCAACGTAGGACGTATTGACATTGGCTCTGCTGGGAGCAAAACTCTAAAGCAGATTTAATAGAGGACACATTACCCTCCTAAATAGCCATAATGTCATACCTCAAAGTAAGGCATACTCGCTCTGACAAGTGATTTCATCCGGCGAATTCCTGAAGGTTCTCTGGAAATTCACGAAGGACTACCGGAAATAAAATTACCAACTGATCCTTCGTGATTTCCCACACTTTTTTTTTAACAGTGTACACGTGGGAGGGATTTAAAGGCCGGTAATATTGAGCAAAATCATTTAAGAGCAGCTCGTTACCATGACCACCTCCGATTGTGCTTGGTAAGAGATCATTTTGCTCTCAATGTCGTCCAGAACAATATACACTTGATTCAAGATGAAAATGTTCTCGAAAAGTGGCGGGAAAGATCGAGTATAACATGCTCTCGGCTGCACCGGGTGCTCTTCATAAATTTGCTTGGTTTGAAATTATCGCACTCCTCACGAACTCAGAATGTTCTCGAAATTTCGCGTGTTCTGCTCTCGTCGTGTTGTGTCCTCGGACGTGCGAAAAAATCCATATGGCCGCGTGCGAGAACATGTTCTTGACGATGCTGAGAACAAATTGTACTCGGTGAATGTAGTGACTGGCTGGCCTCAGCATAACCCAGCCCCCGTCCCCGGTCCCCGTTCGCGTTCATGGTAGTATTGCGCGGTGGGCCCCGCCCCGGGGCCCGGGCCGTGGTGCCTGCGTCCCGCCCCGCGTCCGATGAATGTCACTGTCCCGTCTGGTGTCCTCTCTGCTGCTGGTGGTCCTTGCGGGCCTGAAGCCCGTAGTCAGCTAACAGTTTCCATGAGCCCGCCCGCCCCGCCGGGTTTGAGGCCCTCAGCTCTGGGCCCGGCGTGGCTTTACTCGTACTGAGTACTGTGGGGCCCCCGGACCCGCCACCCGCGTACTGCAGGGCCTCCGGGCCCGCGGTCGCGGGCCCAGAGGCCCGCCGGGCCGGAGGCTCGGCCGGGAATCCCCGGCCTCCCGGCCAGGCCAGACCGGCACTGTTCCTGCCGGTATTCGTTAGCATATCGCCTAGCGTGCCGATAGGGGAACGGCAAACGTTCCGACACGTAAGTAAGGACCTTACTCTGTTAAAAATATATTGGGAACTCCTGAAGTCCTTCGGAAACTTTTTTACCAACTGATCCTTCGTTTTTTCCCAACGTAGGACGTATTGACATTGGCTCTGCTGGGAGCAAAACTCTAAAGCAGATTTAATAGAGGACACATTACCCTCCTAAATAGCCATAATGTCATACCTCAAAGTAAGGCATACTCGCTCTGACAAGTGATTTCATCCGGCGAATTCCTGAAGGTTCTCTGGAAATTCACGAAGGACTACCGGAAATAAAATTACCAACTGATCCTTCGTGATTTCCCACACTTTTTTTTTAACAGTGTACACGTGGGAGGGATTTAAAGGCCGGTAATATTGAGCAAAATCATTTAAGAGCAGCTCGTTACCATGACCACCTCCGATTTTGACGAAAATTTAGAGGAATATTGCCCCTTAGGGTAGGAGCTAAAGTACCAAAAATTTCATTTTGAAAAAAATTTCTAGAGTTATGGCATTTTATGTTTCCGATACCTCTGTATGCAGTCATTTTGGGTATTCTTATATAACTCGACCAATTTTTATGGATTTGAGTGCGGTTTGAAATTTCTGGACCAGAAATGAACAAGAATGTTTCTGACCTCAGGTTTTACACATCGGATCTTAGTATGTTCAAGTTGACAATTGAAAAATTACCGAAAAAGTCCCAAATATTGGGACTAAGGGTAAAAAAAATTCTCTCGGGTCCCAGTTTGTAATGTATTAAAATGTCCCGCTCAACTCAAAAATAACAGTCTCTGATCGTTTCCGACTTATGTTAAAGATACGTAACTTAAAAACAGCGTTTTCTCACTGACGGTGTGTGGAGTGCACACAAACTTCCGCGACAGCTAATTTTCTTTCTACTTTGACCGTCTATCAGTGAAGCTTTTTATATTTTCTGTGTCTTACACGGTGTGAAAATTCATTTTCGGGTATTTGTCTCAAATTTCATAAAATATAAAAAAATGAACTTTAGAACCGTAAGTGATAGCGAAAATATGAAAAGCGTTTCGACAAGTAGACGGTCGGGTGATGAAAATGATCCGTCGCCGATGCGTCTATAACATCATTTGAATAACATACGATATTTTCAATTTTTCCTAGTGATATAATGCCAACTAAATTACAGGGTGTCTCATACCTCCGGTAATGCTTGTTTAAAATGTGGCGTAGACGCTTTTCATATTTTCGCTATCACTTACGGTTCTAAAGTTCATTTTTTTATATTTTATGAAATTTGAGACAAATACCCGAAAATGAATTTTCACACCGTGTAAGACACAGAAAATATAAAAAGCTTCACTGATAGACGGTCAAAGTAGAAAGAAAATTAGCTGTCGCGGAAGTTTGTGTGCACTCCACACACCGTCGGAGAGTGAGAAAACGCTAGTTTTTATCAGTTACGTATCTTTATACAGCCATAAGTCGGAAACGATTGTTCGTACAGATCAGAGACTGTTATTTTTGAGTTGAGCGGGACATTTTACATGTATACATTACAAACTGGGACCCGAGAGAATTTTTTTTACCCTTAGTCCCAATATTTGGGACTTTTTCGGTAATTTTTCAAGGAATTGTCGAAACTTGAACATACTAAGATCCGATGTGTAAAACCTGAGGTCAGAAACAAGTTTCTTGTTCATTTCTGGTCCAGAAATTTCAAACCGCACTCAAATCCCATAAAAATTGGTCGAGTTATATGAAATACCCAAACTGACTGCATACAGATGTATCGGAAACATAAAACGGCCATAACTCTGGAAATAAATTTTTTCATGTACGTACATTTTTTCCTAATAAAACATTAAATTTACAGAGTCTAAAACAGAACAATTCTTCACATACTCAAACGTTAGCTGAACTGCCTGAAAAATCGACCCTCCATTTCTCCCCTCTGCATATTTTTGGGTCCGAGCGGAGCGAGGAGCCCTTTGCAGCGGCTTTTACGCTTTTTCTCTCCTCCTCCCAACCATTGTTGCCGCTCATAGCCTATGAGTTAGCTTCCCATTATAACTATCCCTAGGTTTCTATTTTTTCCATTCGCCGTTAATAACTATTGCATACTTTTTAAAATAATATATTTTCATTAAATAAATTACAAACTCTTGTTGAAAAAATCCTATAAGCTCAGATCCAAAAATTCAAAGTTTAAATTACAAGGGGTTCCTACTCTCAAGCCTCTCTAGCTCTTTCGCTTCTACATCCCTCCCCTCTGCATATTTTTACTTCTCCGTATTACATTACTACTGTATCTGTATGAACTAAAAACTATCAAAAATATATGTGTTTCATATGCCACCTTGTAATTACATCAGGTAAAATTGTTAAAAATCATAATAAAAAAAAACATCAGTTTCTCCCCTCTGCGTTCCCTTCTGAAACCATTGTTGGCAAGTTAGCAGGCCCCGCGGACCCCACGAGCCGCGGCTGGCGGCGGCCATGCGGCCGTCATTGTCTTGTGAAAACCAAATGTGCTGTCGTCGGTTAAAATATCAGAAAGTTCATAACTCCTAAAAAAAATTGCAAATTTGTGATCTGCATCAATGCATTACCAAGGTTAGTTGTATCGCGTATAAATATCGTTTCAATAAATTTTAATATTCTGCTATTGTTGCCTCGGCTTCCCAGTTCGGCGTCCCGTGGCCCGCAGGCCGGCGCCGCAGCTTGTGACAGTCATACGGACGGCCTTTTCCTACAATGTCGGTGTAGCCGCGCTGTGTGAAGCGTCGAATCACCGGAAAGATATACCCCGGTTCCAACCGAATACTTTCTTATTTTTACGTTCATAAAATCGTTAACCTGCTTTTAACGTTGGAAATCCTGGGCCACGAGGACCACTCAGCGGTTTTGGCGCTGGATTTTTTTTTTGTGTGTTTCTACATTTCCATTGGTGTGTCTGTATGAACTAGAAACTAACAAAAATATTATTATTTCATATGGTACCATGTCATTGCATCAGGTAAAAGTATTCAAATCATAATATTCCGTCCAAAACCGCATCGGTTTCTCCCCTCTGCTTTCCCTTCTCGAACCATTGTTGGCATGTTAGCGGGCGCCGCCCAGCTCAGCGCAGCCCTGCGCCGCGGCCATGGGCTGTGAGGGCCACATGCGGTGTTTTGTCTATTAAAATATCAAAATATTCATGACTCTTAAAAAATTACAAAATTGTGATCTACATCAATGCATTACGAAGGTCAGTTTAGTTGTCCATCAGGTTTAAATTTTGTTTTCAGTAAATTGTAATACTCTGTGATTGTTCGCGTTGGCTTCCGAGCTCGGCGTCCCGTGACCCGCGGCCGCAGCTTGTGACAGTCATTTGCGCGAGTCTTACCTACAATATCAGTGCGGCCGCGTGGTCTCACGTTTCGAATCACCGAACGGAGATTCGCTGTTTCGAGTCACGAATGCATTCCCCTTTTTGGCTGAGCGCAAGCGAAGCCCTTACCCGACTAGGTCAAAAATGTTTTGTCTGTCTGTTTGTCCGCGCGATTTCTCGAGAACGGTTAGACGTAGAAAGCTAAAATTTGGACCACATCTTTCTTGCATCATACCAGAGTTAACCTCCCCTTAGGGGCACCGCAGCTCAAGCGGTTTCTAAGATAATTTTTACAAGTGGTCTAAAATTGAAAATCCGCCAGTTGGGTGAGGTCAGTATGCGCCATGCGCCTGTCAGGAAGGGGCGGATCAGTGACTCGAGTGGGTTACGCTCGGTGAGGTTAGGTTAGTGGGGGACTGGGTAGGTTAGGCGCGGGCACGTGAGGTTAGGTTAGGGCTGGTTGAGTGGCATTGATAACGAAAGGGTGACGCAAGATACGTTCGGAAGTGAGAACATGAGCGCGGTTGCGACCGTGCGTAAGGAGTGACGCCCGCAGGGCGTCCTAACGTCTGGCCCCGCAGGGTCTTACTCGTCGGGGGACAGCCGCCGGCAGGCCAAGGTAGGCGTGGGCCAGGAGTGGAGTGGCGGAACAGTGATTCGTGGTGAGCGAAGCCTGTTACGCCACGACGCGGTCTGGCGTACGCCTACCTTGTTATGTTCATACCTACTTTTACGACCTACTTTTAACGTTGGAAGTCCTGCCTCGAGGGCCAGTCTATAGGCGCTGGAATTTTTAAATGCGTAAGTAGGAACAGAAGAGAGTAGAAGAGAAAGAAAAAGTCGAAGCTGTCTTGAAATCTTAATTTGGTTCTCTTGACATCCATCAGCAAGCGCAAAAGCTGCGCAAGCATTTTTAAAGAAGTCTACATTTCGTTTTCAATTCTAGATTTTTCTCTCTGTGCTGGGCATCATCTTCATTCTTCTTCCTGAGATTTCTTCGGTGGCTGCAAAAAACATAAAAGAAGCAGGCGCGAATTTAAGGGGGAGGGCACTGACAGGCGTATGGCGCTTCCTGACCTCACCCAACCGGCGGATTTTAAATTTTAAACCATTTGTAAAAATTATCTTAGAAACCGCTTGAGCTGTGGTGCCTTTGAGGGGAGGTTGACTCTGGTATGATGCAAGAAAGATGTGTCCCAAATTTGAGCTTTCTACGTCTAACCGTTCTCGAGATATCGCGCGGACAAACAGACAAAACATTTTTGACCCAGTCGGTCTAGGGCTTTGCTATCGCTCAGCCAACAAGTGGTATAAAATTTAAAATCCAACGGTTGGATGAGTATGCGACATGCGCCTGTCAGGTAGGGCCGGATCAGTGATTCCAGTAGGTTACGCTCCGTTAGGTTAGATATGTAGAGGCCTGGGTATTTTATGCCCAGGTAGGTAAGGGTAGGTTAAGACTGGTTGAGCGGCATTGATAACGAAAAGGCAATGCATGATACGTCCGGCTGCCAGAACATAAGCGTAGGTGCGACCGGCCGGAAACAGCGACGTCCGCAGGGCGTCCTACTGTTAGATTGGCCCCGCAGGGTCTTGCTCGTCACAAGACAGCCGCCGTCAGGCCAAGGTAGGCGTGGACCAGGCGTGGAGTGGCGGAACAGTGATTCGCGATGAGCGAAGCCTGTTACGCCACGGCGATGCCTGTTTACGAATGCTTGCGGTGATGTGGAACGACCCTGTTGCAAAACAACCCAGTTTACCTTACTGCACCTGGCCGCACTGAAATTGTTCTGTATGTGTTGAATGCCCTAAGTGAGAGGCGACGCAGTGGCGCGACGCATTATGGCGTAGCAAAGTCGGCAGATCGGCAGACCCAGGTAGCGCTCAGACTGTACAATGTATATTCTCAATATTCTGTACAGAGATGGGCACACTTTACTAAGTACGGTTTTGTACATACCTTGTAATACATAATGATTGTATTCAAGGTAGGCGTACGCCAGACCGCGTCGTAGCGTAACAGGCTTCGCTCGTCGCTAATCACTGTTCCATAACTCCACGCCTGGCGCACGCCTACCTTGGCCTGCCGGCGGCTGTCACCCGACGAGTAGGACCCTGCGGGGCCGGTCAGTAAGACGCCCTGCGGGCGTCACTCTCTCCGCACGGTCGGAACCACGCTCATTTTCTGGCTTCCAAACGTATCTTATATCAGCCATTTCTTACCAATGCCGCTCAACCAGTCCTAACCTATCCTTACCTGCCCGAGCCTAGCCTATCCAGGCCCCTACTAACCTAACCGAGCGTAATCCACTCGCGTCACTGATCCGCCCCTCCACGACAGGCGCATGGCGCATACTGACTTTAGGGTCATTCCACGCCAAGTGATCCAACTGCAAAAATTCGATGTCACAGATCGAAGCCAAAGTTGTAGGGTAGGTTTCGGCTACGCCAATAGTGCGTAATCCAAAAGGATTTGCCTGAAATGTGCCTGGAAGCGAAATAAAAGCGATTTAAAGTGGGCCATGTACGGCCGCCGGCGAGGTGATATGCAAAAACAATATTTTGAACCACGCATCGGATCGCAAAACCGAGCACACCAAAAAATAGGTCTTGCGATTCTGATCACCTCAGCCGTTTTTGAAAATTTTTGTCAACAATTCTTTTTTTGAAAAAAAAATGCGTACTAAACTTTTGAAAATTCACAAAAGCTCTGACTATCCATATTATTCTACGAAACGTATATCAAAAAAATTGCCAACTCACAAACATGCGATGAAAAAAGAATGGGGAGGGTAATATTTTCTGTTGCCGAGAAATCATCTATTTCGTTCCCTTTTCAGCTCGCGGCGCCGTCTGCTGCTGCGGTCGCCATGTTCCGCGCGCGGCGGCCGGGAGAGCGGCCTCGCGCGAGGCTTGAACATAACCTCACTGCAGTTTGTCAGCCAGCTCCCTATAATTTTTTGCACATGAATTCGAAGTCCTTCGTCCAAAACTGGTCGGTTGGCGACGAATACTTTTCGCCCTAAAACCGACAGGCCAGCTAAAGACGTAAACACAACAGCCTTCCTAACCTCGAAACCCTGAAAAGGGAACGAAATAGAAGATTTCTCGGCAACAGAAAATATTACCCTCCCCATTCTTTTTTCATCGCATGTTTGTGAGTTGGCAAATTTTTTGATATACGTTTCGTAGAATAATATGGATAGTCAGAGCTTTTGTGAATTTTCAAAAGTTTAGTACGCATTTTTTTCAAGAAAAGAATTGTTGACAAAAATTTTCAAAAACGGCTGAGGTGATCAGAATCGCAAGACCTATTTTTTGGTGTGCTCGGTTTTGCGATCCGATGCGTGGTTCAAAATATTGTTTTTGCATATCACCTCGCCGGCGGCCGTACATGGCCCACTTTAAATCGCTTTTATTTCGCTTCCAGGCACATTTCAGGCAAATCCTTTTGGATTACGCACTATTGGCGTAGCCGAAACCTACCCTGCAACTTTGGGTTCGATCTGTGACATCGAATTTTTGCAGTTGGATCACTTGGCGTGGAATGACCCTTTACCCAACCGGCGGATTTATAATTTTGGACCACATGTGAAAATTATCTAAGAAACCGCTTGGGCTGCGGTGTTCCTGAGGGGAGGTTGACTCTGGTATGATGCAAGAAAGATGTGGTCCAAATTTGAGCTTTCTATGTCAAACTGTTCTCGTGATATCGCGCGGACAAACAGACAGACAAAACATTTTTGACCCAGTCGGTCCAGGGCTTCACTATCGCTCAGCCAATTATGCAACAGCTGTGGCCGCTGTCGGGGTGACGCGAGTGTGTGCGCGGTACGTGTGGGTCGTGGCGTCAGTATTTCGGTGGCGCTTGCACTGTCACTTCTTCACTTCCGGTTCACTCGCCACTAACCGTCACTGCGTGTAGACGTTAGGTAATAATGTATAACACTGTCGCGTTAACACCACTACAGGCGAAGGGACCGACCGTGCTATAAGTTTGTAGAGACTAACTGCGCCCGTCTGTATACCCTCGGGCTGGAGGGTTAAAATTTCTGAAGTGGTCAAGCTCGTAAACGTGACTATGGGCGATCAAGATGAAACTCGCAGGGATGTTTACCCACTTGACCCTTAGTTCAAAACGGAACATAGTTTCGAGGTACGATTTCCGGTTCGGTGGGAAATGACGGGAGTTTCAAAAGTGCACCGAACCTACTTTTGTGGATTTCTCGAAATCAATTCGAATTGGTGAAATCTGGTTTGATATTCGGAGAGAGGATAACATTCTGATCTTCAAAAGTATTTTTGAAACACCGAGACAAGGCCGCGGAAGTACACGAGAATGGTAAAAATGACGAAAAGAGCGGTCCCCAGCAAGAAGCCCGTGGGAAAGCCGTGTGCAGGGGTTCCGGAGAATCGCAATATCTCGGGAACGAAACAAAACGTTTTTTGTGGTTGGTGTCTTCGTTTAGAGGAAGGTTCAAGGTATTTTTTGAGCCATTGTGCGACTCTGCAAGTTGGTAAACAAATTTTTTACATTAAAAAATAGATTTAATCTTTTACGCATGCAAAATTTTTCACACTCAAAAATTTTCAAAAATACTTTTGAAGATCAGAATTTTATCCTCTCTCCGAATATCAAACCAGATTTCACCAATTCGAATTGGTTTTCGAGAAATCCACAGAAGTATGGTTCGGTGCACTTTTGAAACTCCCGCCATTTCCCACCGAACCGGAAATCGTACCTCGAAACTATGTTGCGTTTTGAACTAAGGGTCAAGTGGGTAAACATCCCTGCAAGTTTCATCTTGATTGCTCATAGTCACGTTCACGCGCTTGACCACTTCAGAAATTTTTACCCTGAACCGAGCTGGGATGTCATTCACTCTCTGCTAAGGGCAATGCGTCTCATGATAATCTCTGTCCGTTATCGTCAGAACGCCGTCTCGTATTCCATCATGCGCCGTGATATACAGAGTCTACCGCCCCGTGTGGGTAGGCCACCCATCCGGCTCGGCTGCCGCGCTGTGGCGGGCCCGGCGTCCCGCGTGCGTCGAGCCATGTCGACACCCCCAGCGTATCTATTCAGATACTCCACCCGCGCCTGTGTGCGTGCCCAATCGACACTGTAAATCCCAACTCTCGTCTGCCGTAAGGCGTCGCCAACCGCCTGATTGATGACAATTACGACTTATCTACGATGATAATGCATTAAATAATACAATTAAAAGAAATCTTGTACATTGACGTGCACAAATTAATACATTATACAAGTAACGTTAGAATATTTTAATGGGTGCTCAGATCTGTACTTACATTGCAAAGTACAACATTGAATTGTGTAGCGCGGAGGCGTCTGTGCACGCCTCGTGCTGCCGCTCACCCGAAAGGCATCGGGTCAGTCAGGCCAGCGGGCTGAGTTCGAACAGCCCTCTCGTGCGTCTCTCTCGCACTCATGGGGCTTTCCTTTCGTGAGTGAGTGGGACAGCACTACGTAAGCTCTGCTAACTGCTCGGACGGAGATGGTGTGCCGCCCAGTCAGTCCGGGCCGGCTGAGCCCCTTGACCCGCCCTATCGCTCGTGCGCGGTCCCGGTGGCGATCTGGCTGAGTGCGAGAGAGACCGCCGTATTCACCGCGGTAGTGAAAGAGGGATGTCCGACCGGGCGTCTCTCTCGCACCCAGGCAGACCCCGCACAGTACAGTACAGCAGCTCTGACGCCGCGTCAGCTGCGGTCGCCAGTGCCGCTCGGCGCCCCGCCGGCGAGTGTGCAGCGCCGCCCAGGGCCTCTGCGAGAATGGACGCCGAACACGTGGTGCGCGGCGATGCCGCCCCCGCCGTGCCGCACACCACCATCGGGTGCTACTTGTTGGAAAAACTCAGAGAGCACGGCGGCGCCAGCGCTCAGGTACAGCTGTTCCCCTGTGTCACACTCAGCTCACGCACAAGCCCCGTAATATTTTACGATTTTTTCAATACCCAAACATCTGAAAGCGTCGGAGGGCGGCATTTGCTGATGTTTTCAAGGGCTGCGATGACACTCAAAACAATTTTGGTCCTCAAAAGTGATTTTTTAGAGATAGCTGTTTACGAAATCCGCTTGCAGGGGTGCCTCCCGGCGCATGAAATCATCTTCGATGGTATTCGAGTACTCATTAAAACACAACGTCAACGTATCGGCCGCCAGAACACGATCGTAGTTACGATACTCCGAAGACCGCGCGGGAAGAGCGATGCCCGCGCCAGGCGTGGAGTGGCGGAACAGTGATTTGCAATGAGCGAAGCCTGTTACGCCACGACGCCGTCTGGCGTACGCCTGCCTTGTGTATTAACACCTCATAGTGTCACGACCGACTCATCTTTCACACTTTTGATTTTGGATGGGATACCTTGGTAACACTGCCAGGCCTATTTTTGTCACTCAAACCTTCTGATAAGCATAAAGAATGTGAATTCCGCCAAATCTTTTATGAGTGCCACTCCCTCGTCAGAGAACACGAAACGTTAGCCCAACCCACTCGATTCGCTGATCTACCCCTCCACGCCTGGCGTAAACTTGCCTTGGCCACCAGGCACCCGGCGGCTTTTAAATTTTGGACTACTTGTGATAAATATCTAAGAAACCTATTGGCACCGGTGCCAACTCAATGGCACCGTGGTAGACTCAATGAAGCAAACGAATGAAGCCATAAAGATGTGGTCCAACTGTAAGCCTTCAAACCGTTCTCGAGAATTCGCGCGGGCAGATAGACAACATTTTTGAGCTACTGGGGTGAGGGCTTTACCTCGATCAACCAGCTGTAGGTTGCCTATAACGTAACTTTCTCACTTTCACAGGTAACGCAAAGTTGACGTTCTTTTCTTGGCGCAGGTTGATGTCACCACAGGAGAAACACAAACGTACTCGGAAATACTGGAGAAAAGTGTTCGCATAGCTCGGCGCATGCAACAACTTGGTATTGGTCCGGGAGATGTTGTTGGAATCGCCAGTGAAAATAGTCTTGATTTTTGCCTCCCAGTGCTGGCAACATTTTACGTTGGCGCTGTGTGTGCGCCATTCAATCCGGCCTACACAGAAGGTAAATCGTACACCCTAGTTAAATCCTCAGAAACAAAACCAAGAATTCGGAATGCCTGTGCAGGGCGCACATTCATACACAGTTAAACTAAGGCCTCACACTGTAAAACTTTGAGGTGGAAATTGCGGCCTTTTTTTCGGAGTCACAGATATTGCCTATGTAGGTCAAGCGGTTCAATCCATTCTAAAGGTGTTTCGATAAGGTATCTGGATTAGGTAGGCTACAGCCACTTAGTCTAAAATAAAATCGGCAACAAACTTAGCGGCCCACCTATTCTCAGGATCGCCGCTAAGTCCCCGATGCACCCAAGAATGAGCCCTTTGGAGGTTCGACCGTTTCAAGTGCCCACGCGAAGCTCTCGAAGTGTGGCATTCGCGCTCCACCAATATCCGACGCAGTACTCCTTCGAGTGAGGGAGTAGTGATTGTGCGAATGATGTAGCGGTTTTGCGTACCCAGGGTGGTCAAATTTTTTGTATGGGTTCCGCCTCTCATACAATCCCACCCTATTGCACAGGCTGCTCAACCCCCCGTCGAGCCACCTGTAGTTTTGTTTTTAGCCTAAAAATATGTTACAAATCGACAGAAGACACCACTGTTAAATTTGGCATGGACTACCACCCCCGCCGAGCCACTGCTGTGAAGGTTCAACCCCTTGCCGATTTTTACACTTTTTCGACTCTTGCGGTGAGAGGGTTGATAACGTGCACACAGAGTTCTGCCCTCCTTCACTTAGCGCTGAGACGGATAGGGGTGGAATGCGAGTGTTGCACTTAAGCTTTAAGTGGACACTAAGAGCCGTCTACACTGAGAGAAATGTTTTGTATACGAAATTAAAACTTTGGTCTCGGGCATCAAAGTTTGTTCTATCAGTTCTGTCTGGCGCTTCAATCACAGTCTTTGGATGTTGGCATTAAGCCCTTTGGTGCCGTCTTTTAAAGCTGACCAGTTCGAACCTATTTGATGCGGGACACGAAAACCAGTTTGGTGCTAGTCACCAAACGTACTTGATTACCAGCGCACTAGTGCCGACTGCCATCTGACTGCTAGCTGACTGCCATCACGGCGCGATGCGGAGCAACGCAGTTGTCTCGGTGGCTCAGTGGGTTTCGCGCCCGCCGTGCGAAGTATGAGGCGGGTTCGGTCGGGGGATCGATTCCCGTCCGGGGCGTGATCAGTTTCTACATCATGAAATGTCCAAAACTGTCGGTATAAAGCACCGCTGTCTGGTTTAAAAAAAAACCGTGCAAAGCATACTTTTGCTTATATTTTAAAAGAAAACTAAAAATATTTTGGGACCGAAACGAATCAGCATCAGTGTCCGCAATAAGCGGCTTTGGTTGTGACAAAAAAAGCTGTTTTAAGCCACGATTAAAATAAGAATGGCATAGCCATTGAACCTGTTTGATGCGGTGCATCAAACAAGGTAATCAAACAGATTTGGGCGCCACGCCGAAATCTTTGGTTAGTTCAAATATCATCAAAGTGTTTAGATCTGGCAACCAAAGTTTCGATACTCTCTATGAAACATTTCTCTCAGTGTACCCTCCAAAGGGTGCATTTGGTGCATCGGGGGCTCAACGGCGAGACAAACAAAGAGGGCCGCTAATTTTGTTGCCGAGTGCACGACGAACGGATCCTATTCATCAAAGTGGAGGAGGTATGTTCCAACTACCAACAGACGCCTCTCAAATAGTCAATGGACAATTTTGTCCATGGCTATGGACGATTCTGTTCGTCCATAGGCTAGTGACAAAAATGTGACTCGAGATGGACAACATTGTTAATAGATTGTGGACAACTTAATACTTTGTCTACAAAAGGTCACAATATTGTCCATCTGCAGTCGCAATTTTCTTACCGCCTTAAGGACGCACAGAATCGTCCATAGCCATGGACAAAATTGTGCATACGAATTTTTCTGTGAGGTTCAAAATTACCGCTCTCGTAATGGTATCTCTGAAACCCAATCTGAGTATCAACCTGATGGATGTAACGGAATCAGCCCTTTCCAAATCAAGGGCCAAAATTATTACGACCTCAAATTTAAGGAAAAGGGGAGGGGTAAGATGGATGACCTGTGAAATTTTAGCTTCGTAATTTTCTAGGTATTCAAAGAAACTCCTTCGGTTTGTTCTGCATTTTGAAGTTCTCCCTCTGTCCGCAGAAGAGCTGATGCACGCAATGAGCATTTCAAGACCTCGCATGATATTTGCCAGTGCTCTCACGTTACACAAAGTGAATGCTGTGGCCGGTAAGCTCGGCTGCGTCCGCGAGCTTGTGTTGATAGGGCGTCAGACCCCTACGGCACTCTCTGCCACCGTCAGAAGACTTTCAGATTTGTGTTCGGCCTGTACCGGCTCAAGTGCGACATTCTGCCCAGCTTATGTAGACCCAGAGACGAGTACATGCCTTATATTGTGTTCTAGCGGCACAACAGGATTGCCGAAAGGAGTAGAGTTGTCGCACAGGAACTACCTTCAGCACGCTATAACAACGTAAGAATTCCATTTGCTGTTTTTTGTCCCACATTTGTTTGGAAAATGCGATTGTTAGCCCGTCCCGACACGTTTCGGTAGAAACGTACAGGAGCCGGCTTATAGTCTGATGCCGACTGTTCGTCCGTTCGTTCGTTCGGACGTCTGTTCGCTGACTTATCGTTGACAGAGAAAATTCAAATTTGGAGAATAGACTCCTTCTATGGCGTACATAACGTACGGCGGCAACAATTTTAAAATTTTTGTCGCGTTTCTGTTTTATGGGCATTGTTTGATTTGTTAGGTTAGGGTTGGCCGTTGCGTGTGGTGCGCCTGCAAGGCGCACTCCGCCGCGTGTCGGCACGGGCTGAGGTTAGCGATTTTAATCGTTACAAAAATATGTACCAGCGGACGCATCTCTAGTGACTTGAGGCGGGGGCCGGACCGGAGGCCCCGGCGAACGCCGCCGGCCGGCCAAGCTGGCCATGTCCCCCTGTCGAACCGAGGTGCCGGTGGAGCGGAGCGGAACCGACACCGAGGTTGGACGGTGGGACGGGCCAGCTTGTTACTCTTTTTGATATGATAGGGCAGTGCAGCCAGTAAAATCTCAATTTACAAATTTTTTTTTCACTTTTTTGAACCTGTTACTATTCCTTATCCCGTTTCTTGGAGATTTTCATTGTAAATATGGTGCATCATGACGCCTTTGAACACAACGACACCACGAATTACTCAAAATCAAACCAGGGAATACCTATTTTGCGAGGGCTGCCAACGCAGCCAAGAAAAAGCCGCACCCCCGCCGGCTGTTTTGTCGAAGGTAGAAAGATAACAGCTGTTCAGCTAACAAACTAACAGCGTACTTCTTGCGCCTGTGAGTGTGGCGTCGGACAAAAATCCGCACTTCAAATGGTTTTCGTCATGGAAGATATTTTTGCACCAAAAGTTTTTGTCCAAGTCCTTTGAAAGCTAAGATATTACATATGCAATACTGTGATTTTCATGGCCACCTGCCTATTGTGATCTTATGGGCTGTTTCGACCCTAGTTTACACATAGGTAGAACTACCTTGAACTTACTTTTGAAAGCGGAATATTGGTCCCAGTTACACTGCCAACTCAAGTGCCGGCCAGACGCTTTGTCAGACGTTTGGTAGGGCCAAATTTTAAGAATGAGGGTTAAATACTACGTCAAAAACTTCAAGGAACCCTTCCATATTTTTTTCCTTTCGTTCCGTGCTACTGTATTCGAAAAAAAAACTCGTGCACAAGTTGTGTATGTATTTCACCCCCATTCTTGAAATGTGAATTTGTTTTCGTTGAGATATCATGATTTTAAGTTACGAATTCGGCGTCCGGCCGCCGCGTCCTGCCGATCCCGACCGAACATGGCCACAGCCGGGCCGGGGGAGTTGCCGCTGGTTGGTCACACCCTAACGGAAGGGAACGTAGTGTTTTCAACAAACGGAACGGCAAACCGCAGGCTACCGGGGTTAGGGGGGAGGGGGGGGGGGACACCGAGATGCCTGTATGGTACGGAAGCTGCGATACGGAAAACGGCGGTTTAAATTAAACGGAACTCTCCGTACCGCTTTCCGTCCCGTATGGAGGTTCCCATGTAGTCTGGTTCCGTCGCTTTCAATACTCGGCTCATCCTTTCGTACCAGACCTGCATTTTATGCGGTGCACTGTACGACGTTTGTAGGTGTCTGCACCAAACAAGTCGGACGCTAGTAAGCGTTTCTCATTGGTGTAATGGCTTTTCTTCAGTGTACAAACTTGGCTATGTTATAATCTTCAGATGTGGCGGGGCTTTCCCTTTCAAAGATACACCAGAAAACATGCTGGGAATGTTACCATTTTACCATGGCTTTGGATTCAGCCTCTTATTACTCTCCATAATACGCGGTGATCAAGTTGTCGTCTTGCCGTACTTTGAGGAGAAGCTGTTTTTGGGAGCAATCCAAAATTATAAGGTAATTTCTTTTAGTCCGGGCCTAGCCCCGGGTGAAAAGGCTCGTATACGAAATGTAAACGATCGTATGCCCTTGTATATGGTTTGTATATGAGTGTGTACGATTCTTATATATAAGACTTTTTACCCATATACTACTTGTGTATGATCATATATGCTGTGTATAGGAACCTATATGGGCATATGCAACATGTATAGTCGTATACGTAATTATATACAAGTTGTATACAGTCACATACATAATCATATACAACGTGTATACGGTCGTATACATGACCAGACCATATACAACGTGCATACCAGTCGTATACAAATTGTATATTATTTCATACACAACTCTTTTTACCCGGGGGTCCCGTATAGTGGTGGTGACATTATGATGTGTGTATGGGTTGTATTTTGAATGCTCGATTCCTTCCCAAGATATCTACTCTCTTTCTGGTGCCTCCCCTGATGGTGTTATTGGCGAAGCGCCCCCTGGTTGACGAGTACGACTTGTCCAGTGTGACGACCATTGTATGCGGCGCGGCTCCTCTCAGCAAGGACACTCAGGAAGCAGTGGCGAAGCGACTGGGCGTGCAGGACATTCGGCAAGCGTACGGCATGACGGAGTCCAGTCTCCTTGCGACTTCTTGTCGTGAAGCGGGGGACCTGAAAATGGGATCTGCAGGCAGACTTATTCCAGGGATGGCAGGCAAGGTAGGCCAAAGCCTCTGGGTGGAGGGAAAGAAAGGCGCTGGTGGTGGCAGTGTTGGGACCGCCCGGTGGGTAGGCAGGCCATCGGGCCGCGCTGAAAAGGAGTTCCAGCTGGCCACGAATGCTAGTTACCCGTGTCCTGGAATGGTACCACCTGGTGCCACCAGAAGATAGTTTGATCGACACCGCCGGGGGATACTTGCCTCCATATATTGTTCTCATGAGCAGGACCCACGGCTTCCACTGGGATTAACAGCGTTTTACTTTTCCAGGTGATCGATCTCGAATCCGGGACGGCCCTACCGCGCCACCGCGTGGGTGAAATATGTTTGACGGGTAACATAATGAAGGGATACCGTGACAACACCGCGGCCACGGAGCTCGCTGTGGACAAGGACGGATGGTTACACACCGGAGACGTCGGGTTCTTCGATGGCGACGGAGATTTGTTTGTGGTCGACAGAGTGAAGGAAATAATAAAATATAAGGGCTTTCAGGTAAGCCTTCAACAAAATACGCACTGAAACCGTCGAACTTGTGGAAGTACACTCTAAGTGACCATGAGACAATATTGTCCAACGAAATGTTGCGTATCTAAGCAAAGCACAACTTTGGGCCAAGCTTTAGGTGGGGCAATTTCTAACATACAATTTGTCCTATAAATATGCTGCAAATTGTATTTCGGTTATGTTTTGCTTGAACACCCAACATTTCACGGGACAGAAGTATCCCATGACATTGAGGGTGTAACGGAACGGGTCCCGTCTTTAGGTGGCCCCCGCGGAGCTGGAGGCTGTCCTCTACACGCACACCGGGGTCCGTGATGCGTGCGTGGTCGGGAAGCCGGACCCCGTGGCCGGGGAGGTCCCCGTGGCCTTCGTCGTGCTGCAGCCCGACGCGACCCTCTCCGAGCAGCAGATACTGGACTTCGTCAACGGTAAGGAGAGGTCCAACCCTCCGCTACCCCACATCGGTTCAACTCAGACGGTGGCACACTGTTAGAGACGTTATTGGAAATTTCCAAACAATCGGGGATACAAGTTTTCTTAATCATTGTTTGGAGATTTTTTTTAAAGTTGAATTTTTCCAAATATTGGAAATTGAATTTTAATGCAAAGAATAGTTAGTTTTAGAATGGTAAGCAAATAAAACGTATGAAGAACCCGTTTTGGATTTGTCCAAACAAAGTCAAAAATTTCAAAAAACATGGTACAGAACTTTCTAGCTATTGTTCTAAATTTTCCAAAAACGTTTCTTACAAAGCAGCGAAAGCAGCGGGGTTGAGAGGGTCGGGTCCGCTGCCCCTTTTGCCAAAACGAAAATTTACATACGTCCCAAATGCACTGGAGACCGTCGTTAACGAGTCAGCGCCCCCTTGTAGAGTCCAGGCTGAGCGTGTTCGTCTCGGGCTTGCAGGACGGGTCTCCCCCCAGAAGCGGCTCCGGGGCGGCGTGAGGTTCGTGTCGGAGGTGCCCCGCAATCCGAGCGGAAAACTACTGCGCCGAGAACTCAGGTCCAGACTGTAGACGCTTTTAGAAAAATTAAAAAAAAAAAAACTTCTTTGCTGCAATATTTTTAGTTTATGCACAACACTTTTTAATATTTGTTACACACATGACTGCAGTGGTTGGATGACTTTGGATGAGATGTCTTCGCAGCCGCACACCTAAAGATTGCCCGTACTACTGTACTGATTGTCAGCCTGCTGTGTTGATTATGGCACGTCATTCCCCCGGCACACTCGACCAGTCGGGCACACTACAGGACACCGAAGTTTAGTACGGGAGTTGAGCTCAGTTGAATACAATGGACGGTCGCTAGGAAACTTTGTCCGCAGTTGAAGGGGCTAGTTTGCATCCGTATTCAATTAAAATTGTGAGAAAATTTTAAGATTTTTTTAAAGTCTAAAAGACGAAATTGTTAATAGTCGGAGGAGGGACCACGAAAAATATCGTTAATTTTCATAACTTTTCTAGTCATTCACTTGCAACGGCAGCACTGGCGCTAGAAGCAGCAGTCGACTCGACCAGACTCGACGCGTAATACACGATAAAACACGCTCAACAAACCCAAGAGTGTGGTAACAAGCTTTTCCTAAAGCTTGATGGTCACCACACTGAAGGAAAAGCGTGATGGGCTACCACACATCAGGAAAAACGTGGTGAGGCACCACACTCCTGTAAGAGTGTGATGGTGCCACACTCTTCACAGCGGCCCCATGCGTTTACATCCCGGGCAAAACGAGCTGTATACGGGCCTGTATACGATTTGTATGGATGTGTATACGAGTTGTATGCTTTTGTACACAAATTGTACACAAAACTGTATACGAACCCGGGAAGGAGGTCCTTCTGAAGACGCATCGTAATCGGTTTCGTCACGGAGATGTCGTCTCTCCGTCGTAAGTTAGTGTTTCATTTCGTCGTTTTTTTTTATAGTGTGGTCGTCCGAATACTAGCAGAAAACGACATGTTTACTCTTTAATCGGCCATACGGATGACTGAAGAATCGTCACAGAACTCTCGTCATTGGCCCAGTAACAGTGTATACAGTTTACAGTGTTTAAGAAATGATTCGACACGACCACCAGGTCTGGCCGGACGGCCCGACAGGCAGCACTGGTGATCCAGGAATGTGACACAACATCTAAAGAGATGTGACCGTGACACGTCTAACATTCGTCAGTGCGAGTGTCACATTCCTGTACTCTAAATGCCCGTGGGACAGTTTTGTATAATGAAATGTTACATTTTTAAGCAAAACGCGACATTCGGGCAATTCTTAACGTAAAGGTGGGAAAAATTGTAAGATGCGAGATACAATTTGTCCCATAAGTATGCTACAAGCTGTATCCGAGTTATGTTTTGCTTAAAAACGTAACATTTAATGGGACAAAATTGTCCCATGACATTCAGTGTGTGAATTACCGGTGAGCGCGCCGGCTTTATCCCCGCCCGGAATTATCTCACACTGCAGACACACAAATCACAAGAAAAGCAGGCTTCTAGAAACGATTTAATAGAACAAGGAAATTATATTTATTATGAACACAAATGAAAAGAAATTATATTTATTTTGTACACAAATGAAAAGGAATTATTTTATTTTGTACACAAATGAAAAGAAATCACTGCGGACGCCGGACAGGCACATTAGAACAGCACCTCGCGGTCCCTGAGCTGCTGCTCAATCCGCTCCCGCGCCTCGCGGTCCCTCAGACGGAAGCGCTCCGCCTTCTCCATCATGGCCTTGATGTCGTCGTCCGTGAGCCTCGCCTCCTCCTGCGTGACGACCACCTGGGGCACGGAGAGAAGACAGTCATGACAGCTGCACACTAAATTCTTCTGTACAATTTCGTGCAGAAGTGCGTACGCATTTGTGCATACGCAGCTTACGTACTAGTTCGTACGTAAATAATGTACAATTTTGAAGATTTGTTCAGAGTTGCGTACAATATTGTACGTAGATAATGTGCAATTTTAAAGATTTGTTCACAATTGCGTACAATATTGTACATAACAACGTACGAATTTGTACGTAAGCTGCGTATGCACAAATTCGTATGCACTTCTAAAAAAAAAGTACAGACGCATTCAGCGTGTGTGGTTATCGCTGACGTATCCGAGCACAGCCTGGCCGTGCAGGCCCGACCGAGGCGGCACGCACCCCCTCAAAAGCTGCGACTAGACCATCTGTTACATCGACTATCGAGAGATTGCGTTTTACATAAAACGCAGGACTAAAATAACAAATGTTTCTAAAAAAAAATTACGCTATCACTGCTACACCACCTGCGCAGGTGCACGCCCTCGCGTGTTGAACAGCAGAAGCCCTCCCCTATGCAGTTTTTACTCGTTCTTTGCTGCCACTACATACATACAAAATGGCATGAGACTTTTTTGTCCCATAGACTGCTACAAATTTGTCTCATGACATGTTGAAATTCTGCGCAAAACATCTCATGTTACAAATTGTCCCATGAACGTGGTACTAATAGTCAAAACTTCTTATGTTACAATTTAGTATCTTTTGTATGGGACAATTTTGTATAACTTTATGGGACAATGTAAATATTGTTAATTGAAATGGTTACCCCTTTACGAAACCCACCTAGCACCGCTGAAATCGGAAAAAGCACGGATTATTTGAATGGTTATCTTAAATTTAATACTTTGGCAATGCAATAATATCTACATTTAGTAAGACTTCTTCCCTACTCTCCTGAGCGCGCACCTTCCCTGCTCTCCTGGTCAATCTTGGCGCCTAGTGGGTAGGCAATCTGTACTCCTACATGCACGCGTGCCGTGCGGGCTGGCCTACCCCCGAGTTCGCAGGCGTTCTTCCCGGTCGTTCGTTAGTCGTCCGATGTTCGCTGATAATTCCATGTCGGTTACCCGGAGTCCCATCAGATTGTCCCATAATTTGGGACACGACGAAGATTGTAACCAGTGCCATGTGACAAAATTGTACCATGTATGTTACAAGCAAATTGTACCATAATAATGGGACAAAAAAAAAGTCCCACGCCATTTAGTGTGTATGTAGACGCAAAAAGGACGAGTATTCCGCCTTGTCTATTAAACTACACTTCCATCTTGTAAACCACATGACTTAGCGAGGTTCAGCTTGGTTCAGACGCTACCGTTTTTACGGGACTGTTATGTAGATTCGATTCAAGACATCGAAAAACTAATTTACTTAATGACTTATTACAACAATGAAGGCGTGTAGCCCATAGTGGGCACTGCAGGACCAATTGCAAGGCTAGTAACTTAGGGTACTTATCCTCTTAAGAGTGTTTCAGGACAAGAACAGAAAGTTCAGATTTGAGGTTTTAGACGGGTAAGTCGTGGTTCAAAGCAAGACACGATCTTTGTGCGGTGAAGAGTGCTGTTTCGGCCCTCGAGTCAATTCGAGCCAGAAATGTGCATCAAAGCCGCACCTGCCGCGTCTCCCCAGTGGACCGCTCCACACACGTCACCGTGAGGAGCCCGTCGTGGTCCAGCTCGAACGTCATGTCCATCTTCACCTCGCCCTTGGGCCTGGCGGGCACCGCGATGGAGAACTCCTTGTTGAGGCTGTGGTTGTCCTTGACCAGCTCGCGCTCGCCCTGGAAAACCTGGGGGCACAAGGAAATTATGTTAGTGGTGTTTCCATGACACGGACAGACTTTGAAAACAGGCAGAATTCGGTTCACCAAACAAACTAAATACGACAACTTATCACCAGGGAGTGAAACCGAAACCTTTCGATCTCTCGCATATTTTTCCGCAACAACCTATCAAAGGACGGTCGGATTACAATAAAACCTGTCAAGGATGTAAGGAGTTCTGTTCTCATAACGTACATCGTCCTAAAATGCGTCCCTCTGCGACTTTCCCGGAAAAGAGCAAAACCTTTCCGGAATTGCTAAAGTATCTTGTTGTTTCATTAAAAAAAAAAGGCAGAGAAGGTCGCGTTTTAACACTGGAACAATTTGTAACAGAAACATGAAGTATATTGTACCATGCGAGTTACAATTCGTCTCAATAATATGATGTAAGTTTTGTTATGCTTAAAAACGCAGCACTTTATGGCACGAAAAAGTCCCATGACATTCGGTGTATACAAACGTTTTTGATTCCATGTTTTACGGCCATGTACTCCAAAAATTCCCAAAGCGACGCCCAGATTTGCACCTCGTGATCGAGACTTTGTTATTCCCCTGATGAGGAGCTGGAGAGGAGCTCGTGTTCCCACCCGCCGCGACTCGCCCCGTATAAGCAGCGATCTGCTGACGGCACCGGGGCCAAGCACCCACCTCAAAGTCGACCGTCTGCTGGTCGTCGTACACCGTGTAGAACTCCTTGGTGCGCCTGCAGGGCACGGCCGTGTTCCTGGGGATGACGCGCAGGAAGAGGCCGCCCACGATGTCCACGCCCAGCGACAGCGGCGTCACGTCCCGCAGCTGCACCAGCCTGCTGCAGGCCGCGTCCCCCGAGAGGACTGCGGCGTGCACCGCGGCGCCGTGCGCCACCGCCTCGTCCGGGTTGATGGAGTGCCGCGGCTCCTTGGCGAACAGCTCGCGGAGCAGCGCGCGCACCTTGGGGATGCGCGTCGACCCGCCCACCAGCACCACCTCGTCCACGGCGCCGCGCTCCAGCTGCCGGCAGGGTGGACAATCCCCACGCCACACACTCAATGCCACAGCACAGCACAATTTTGCCCCCAAAATATGTTTCGCCGAGAGGAGAAGCGAGATAGAATTTGTAGCACAGTTACGGGGCACATTCTATCTCGCATGTTAACGAGGGGGCCGCCACTCAGGGTTTTGGTGTACACAGGACTTCGGGATTACCTGGATTACGCGGGACTACACAGGATTGCGCGGGATTACTTTGGACTACGCGGGATTACGTGAGACTACGTGGGACTACGCAGGATCACGGACTTTCCGGGGAAATACCGGCTCGGCTCCTGTTCTACGGGCGAAAGGCAACCCACTCACCCTATCTGCCTCTCGGTTGCCTACCTTCAGGCGCTCAGTAGCGACCCCTCTCGACTCGACGCCACGTCGCTGCTACTCAATGTTTGATTTTACGCGGAAGGATCTCACCCAGCCATGAAGAAGGCATAGAGAATACCAGGGAAATAAGAGGTATTTAGTAATAGGATGGTAGCAAATTTTGCATTTGCCAAATGGTTCGACAATATTGTAAGTTTTCATGTCTAACAATGCTTCAATTATTAATTAATTAATTAATTAATTACTATTAGGAAAAAATAGCTGTTTTACTGACACGGTGACAAATACATCATTTAAAGCGACGAAAGAGAACTCTTACATAATTTTCAAACACACCTTGCGCTTTTTGCAGAACTATGTAAAGATCTAATTTTGGGTTTGTCCACTGAAGAGCACTCTTTACAGGGCACCTGTATTAATTGGTATAATTGAAGCCAGTTACTCCGAGTAAGGTGGGCTGCCTTCATCCAAGGCGTTCCCGCGGCGGTCACCGGCGATGATCCCCCGTGTCTCACGACCTGATCACTTCCGTTTTAACGTCTGATTACATGATCATTTGTGCCATTGAGGATTACGCGAGATTACCGAGGATTCCGGAAGATTTTACGGGATTACCTGGAATTCCGTAGGATTGCGCGGGATTACCAAGGAATTCGTAAGATTGCGTAGGATTTCAAAGGATTGCCAGGGATTACTTAGGATTACGGGCGTAATCCCACAGCCTTGTACACAAGATTACGGGGGTGGTGGCCCCCTCGCATGTTAAAAGTTTGTCTGCCCTTTGCGTTACAAATTGTCCTAATGTCGAGTTTTGCTTAAAATCGTAAAATTCAATTAGGGGAAAAAAAATGTCGCCCACTCTAAACGTCAAAGGACCAGGCGCGGATCCAACGGCGCGTTGTAGGGGGGAGCAACGCGTTGCGGGTTGCCTACCTTTAGGGTTTTTTTAACGCGTTTTTTGTTGATTTTGCACCGGCGCTTTTTGTTTTCGTTTATTTATGTTTTAAAATAAACTGCTTTACCGTGTGCATGAGTAAATATCACAGGTAGGTAATTTGTGTGACCTGAGTAAAATGACAAAAATTTTGTCTTGCAGCAGTAAACAATCACGAGGGGAGGGGGAAAGATACTTGCCGCACGTAGGGCAGCGAGGCCGGTGAGCGGTGAGCGCAGCGGAGGATACTGATATTAGCCCCCTGCCTTCCCTAACGTAAAAGCGCAGGTTCATTTGTCCAACAATTCTAGGTGAACGGACCAAGAACGAGGCGGCGGCGGCGGCCTGCGGCCGCCGAGTAGGGGGGAGGGGGGGAACCCCCTTTGCCCCCCCCCCCCTCCCCGTGGATCCGCGCCTGCAAAGGACAGGTTTGAGCACATTTAAATCTGGGGACAAAATCTCATATACTTTGGAACAATTTTGCACTTAACGGATACAAAGTTGTCTCTAGATTTAGATGTGCTCAAATCTGGCGCCAGCCCAATGACTAAATAGTCCCCTGACATTTACCATGCATGGACATTTAGAGTAAACGCCGGGCAGTTAGTTATCTGTCTAAATTTGAAAAGTCCAAATCAAAGATTAAGATTTACAACCGGTTTGTCCAGCGTTCATACCCCACTCTCACTTCCCCACTCTCCACTCCACTCCCCACTCCCCACTTCCACACCCCACTCCCACTTCTCAAGTGTTTTTGTTTTCTTTTTTCGTTTTCTTTTCCCTTTATCATTCAGAAAAGTTTTGACATTCCTAAAATACACACCAATAGACCGAATAGAAAACAAAGGAAACCGTCGAAATTACACTAGCTCCGCATTAAATTTCGTCAACAAGACCCAGACACCACTAAGAGACGATCAAACGCACACAGGCGTCGACTCAAATCCGTGAGAATTGGTCTAAACGGAGTTTCTGACCCTCACTATGCGGAGCATGCCGTATAAGTACCGCGCACCCTCCGGGCGCGGTCGCCCGGAGACGTGCCGCTCGCCGCAGAGAGACGGCGCGTGGGTGGAGCGGGGCGTCTGAATTGCCCGCGGCCGATCCGAAAATTTAACATAGGCCATATTTGTGCATAATTGAGTGAATAAAACGCCGTAGTTACAGACGACTTTGATTCATAAGGCTAATATACCAAATGCCATGGGACAATTTTGTCCCATGAAATGTTTCGTTTTTAAACAAAACACAACTGAGATACAATTTGTAGCGTAATTATGGGACAAATTATATCTCACATGTTACAATTTGTCCCACCTTTACGTTACAATCTGTCCCAATGTCGTGTTTCGCTTAAAAACGTAACACTTCGTTGGACAAAATTGTCCCATGCGGACATTTAGAGTGATAAGTAGAGACGCAGTTTTACACACGTTGCGAACTTTAAAATGAACAGAAGCACTGACCCATACGGGAGTGAGCGCCCCCTCGCCTCCGAGCTCCCGGCCGGCCGCGCTGAGGAGGGAGGCTGGCCGCCGCCTCCCCAGGACCGGTGCCACCGCCTAGCCAGCCTAGCCGGCCTAGGCAGCCTAGGCAGCCTAGCCAGCCTAGCCAGTCTAGCCAGTCTAGCCAGTCTAGCCAGTCTAGCCAGTAGCCAGCCCAGGCGGCCCCTCCTCACCTCTGCATCGGCCAGCACGGCCGTGGCGATGTCCACCGTCTTCTTGAAGAGGTCCGCGCACAGGTCTTCGAAGCGCGCCCTCGAGATGGTGCCCTTGTAGCCGAAGTTGAAGCGCGCCAGGAACACGGACACGGTTGCCTCGGCCACCGCCGACAGCTTCCGCTTGGCCATCTCGCACTCCCGCCGCAGGTCCTGGACAGCCTGCACGTCCAGCTCCACGCCGTGCTTGGAGTGGATGTCCTGCAGGCGAGGAAACTCCACTCTGAATGTTCATGGCACAATTTTGTCCAATGAAATGTTACCTTTTTAAGCAAAACACGACATTGGGACAATTTGTGACGTAAAGGTGAGACAAATTGTAACATGCGAGATAAAAATCGTCCCATGATTAGGCTACAAATTGAACCTCAGTTATGTTTTGTTTAAAAGCGAAACATTTTATGGGACAAAATTGTCCCATAGCATTTAGTGTGTCAGCTTACAACAAGTGGAGCTGAGACTTCGCTGCACAAGTGTTATCTTTAGACGTTCTTGGCTGCATTCACAGCCCCCGTTAAATAGGGATTCCCTCCTGCGTTTTTGAGTAATTCGCATCGGCAATGTGTTCACGTGCGTTATGATGCACTATATTTGCACTTAAGATCCTCAAGAACCGAGATGAAGAATAGTTACAGGGCTAAAAAGGTGGAAAACCAAAATCACAACAACGTTAGTTTAGTGGCTGCATGTACTCCGAATTTTTGAGCCGCAAGATGACGCCCGGGTTCTGCCGCGCGGACCGACTACGCCGTGATACACATCGGACACCACACGGGGGTAATCACTCGACCAAAACCTGCACACAAACTGCGGGATTTCAAAGGATTTCCGAGAACTATCTATGTGTTAATTTCGAACTTACTTCTCTGATGGGATTTCACCGAGGGGTCCCTCCCAGAAAAAATGTACACAGAAACGTGAGATTGTTTCGGATTATGGGTCAATTTCTTAAGGATTGAGTCGTTAAATTGACCTTTAAGTGCGCCAGTTTCTCGGCGATGACCTTTTTACTCGTTCTTTGCTTCGTCGGACTACGATGACGTAGAAGCAAAAAAGAACGAGTAATGCGCTAGCCTTAAATGTTAAGACCCCCTTTCAACTCGAAAACCGCGTTACGTAAGAAAATCGTTTACGCGCCGTTTTGATCGCTTGTCGATGTAGTTTTGAAAATGGTGTAATTTACCGCTATCTATAGTTTAAGTTTATCGATTTCATGGAATTTAGAGTACGCAGATAGCAGAGCGGTTGACTTGTGACGAGCCGCTGGGCCCAGTCAACAATGCATACAGCGTGCTCCGCTGCTGGGCGTCAGCGCTAGCGGCTAAGTTCTGGGCAAATTGTGAGAGGATTGATAAAATTAAATATTGCTTCCAATTTTTCGATAGTTCTTTTCTGAATCTAAAACGTTAAAATATGCATTCGAAAACGGATATGGTAATAAGGGAGTATCAACGGTGTGTGATGTGGATTCGAAATTTGTTTTAATTTTAATAAAGATTTCACAAAATATCGGGGTTATTACACCTTTTATAGACCGTAAGTGTCGAGTATTAACGTGTTGGGTCGAGCCGCCGGTAGCGGCCAACAATACGTTCTGTCGCGTTCTCGCGAGTAATTTGACAATTGGACTCCACGTCTAACAAGGCCAATGCACGAAGTGCAAAATTTCAGAATCTGGTGAAACTGTGTTTCGCCAATCCTTTGCCTAGGCAGGGGGCGGAGGGAGGGAAGCGTAGAATATGGAGTCCCTGACCTCTGCCCCCTATGGCGCCAAACAGGTTCTTTTTGCTTCTATGACAGATGCTATTAGAAAACTCCCAAAAATTTCGATAGAAGTCATGTACGGTACGTGCAACAATGAACGAGCCTCCACATGAACGCCCTGCGTTCACCCGGACGGTCTTGTTAGAAACCTGGCCAACCTTCCAGGGGGGCGTTTCATGAGCATTTTAGGGAGATTTCAGCCATTTGTACGGATTGTCAAAGTTTGTGCGTAGGCGTGTGCACTGACTGTGTCTAGTGAGGGCGGCCGAGCCCCCCCCCCCCCCCCCCCCGTGGCTCATCGGAAAGCGGGCTGTGTCGCCTCGCCACGCCTGGGGACCTCGGTTCTAACCCTTACAGGGGGGCCTATTTCCTCACTATATTTATGATGTTTTATTTCTCATTTTAACACTAAACATATGTTTGCGACGCCTACTGCGCAAAATAAAACGTTTAACATATAGGCGCAGCAGCAGCAGTCTCGCAGGGCCATCACTTTCTATTCTGTTTTTAAACCTTTAGACCATTAACTTCCATATCCGCCCCACAGATACCCATATTTAATAACGGTTCTCAACACCCTGTTTTATAACTTGTTATATGTTAATAAATACCAAATAACGGGGACCCCTCGGGTTCCACAAAATTCCCCCACAGGATGCCACAAGTGACTGCCCCTTCGCCCACCTCAGTGAAGTGGTTCAGGAGGCGCACGTCGAAGTCCTGGCCGCCGAGGTGCGTGTCGCCGCCCGAGGCCAACACCGCGATGCTGCTGCCCTCCACGGTGACGATGGAAACGTCGAACGTGCCGCCGCCCAGGTCGTAGATGAAGACGGTCTTCTTGTCGTCGCCTGGGCGCGGCCCCCTGTCCAGGCCGTAGGCGATGGCGGCGGCCGTGGGCTCGTTGATCATCGCCAGCACGTCCAGGCCGGCGATCCTTCCTGAGAACACTCTCCACAGTGAGCGCCCGCATCAACACTCTAAATGTCCATGGGACAATTTTGTCCAATGAAATGCCACATTTAAGGCAAAACACGACATTGGGACATTTTGTAACGTAGAGGTGGGAAAAACTGTGAAATACGTGATAGAATTTTGCAGCATACTTACGGGACAAATTGTGTCCCAGTGATGTTTTGTTTAAAAACACAACATTTAACGGGACAAAACTGTCCCTTTCCATTTAGTGTGGTGTCCCCAAATAACTCTAGTGTGGATACCAAATTTTAACCTCTTGAGATAATGTAAAAATATGTTGCTTTCGTTTGTTCACTCTCAATGTCCATAGGACGATTTTGTGTAATGAAATGTTGCGTTTTCAAGCACAACACAGTTTTGGAACAATATGAAATGTAAAGGTGGGACAAATAACATGCGAGATGCAATTTGCAATGGGACAGTTAATGGCTGAGCGATAGCGAAGCCCTTAACCCGACTAGGCCAAAAATGTTTTGTCTCCTCTGTCTCTTGGTCCGCGCCATTTCTCGAGAACGGTTTGACGTAGAAAACTCAAATATGGACCTCACCTTTATTGCGTCATACCAGAGTCAATCTCCCCTCAGGGGCACAGCAGCTCAAGCGCCACTCCATGCCTGGCGCATGCCTACCTTGGCCTGCCGGCGGCTGTCACCTGACGAGTACGACCCTAGGACCCTGCTGGGCAAGTCAGTAGGACGCCCTCCGGGCGTAACTCTTTCCGTACGGTCGCAACCGCGCTGCTGTTCTAACTTCCGAACCTATCTTACATCACCCTTTCGTTATTGATGCCACTCAACCAGTTCTAACCTACCCTTACATGCCTGAGACTAACCTTCCCAGGCCTACACTAACCTAACCTAGCAGAGCGTAACCCACTCGTGTCACTGATCCGCCCCTCCACCACAGGCGCATGGCGCATACTGACCTCACCCAACCGACGGATTTTAAATTTTAGACCACTTGTGAAAATTATCTAAGAAACCGCTTGTACTCCGGTGCGCTTGAGGGGAGGTTGACTCTGTTGTGATGCAAGAATGATGTGGTCCAAATTTGAGCTTTTTACGTCTAACCGTTCTCGAGAAATCGCGCGGGCACAGGTTTTTACCTAAGCCAAATTTGTGCATAACAGAGTATATAAATAGTCGTAGTTACAGACAATTTCAATTCATAAGGCTGAAGTACAGACGCAGTTTACACACGTTACGAACACTAAAACGTACATAAGCAATTATTGTGAGGAACACAACGATGGGCTCAAGAGCAGTGCAGTGGTCAAGAAGTGGCCCCACGCAACTCCTACACTCCAAATGTCCATGAGACAGGCCGATGAAATGCTGGGTTTTAAAGCAAAACACGGCATTAGGGCAATTTGTAACGTAAAGGTAGGCGTAACGAGCGAGATACAATCTGTCCCATAACTATGCTACATGTTCTATCTCAGTTCTGTTTTGCTTAAAAACGTAACATCTTGTGGGACAAGATTGTCCCATGTGTTGAGACTCACTGCTTGCTGAGTTCAAGTCGACCCTCAAGATCTTCAACGATTTCTTGTGAAGTAAGGTTTGAGACATTCAAAGCAGAAGGGGGGCATTAGATCCTGACGCTTCGTCATGAATCACGAGTAGAAGAAACAAATCAAAAACGATATAAAATTATCGATCACACTAGAGCTCTCACCCGCGTCCTTCGTGGCCTGCCTCTGCCTCTCGTTGAAGTAGGCGGGCACCGTGATGACGGCCTTGGTGACCGTCTCGTCCAAGAAGTCGTCCGCCGTCTCCTTGAGCGCCTTGAGCACCAGCGCCGAGATCTGCAACGCAACCACACCATCGCTGCAAACACTTCTTCGGCTATTTTGACAAAAATTCGTCATTACACTAAATTACAGGCTAAATGTCAAAGGACAATTTTGTCCTTGGGCTGGGGCCAGATTTGAGCAGACTTGAGACAATTTTGGATCCGTAAAGTACAAAATTGTTCCAAAGTAGATGAGATATTGTCCCAAGATTTAGATGTCCTCAAATCTAGCGCCAGCTTAAGGACAAAATTGTGCTTAGACATATAGAGTGTACTGTGTAAAATTTGGTGCATAATTACGTGCGTTTTTGAACATCCATTATTATTAACGAATTTATACATAATTATGTAAGAATTTGTACACACAGTGTACAATTTCGTACGCAAGGACGTACGATGTTTTTGTACATAATTACGGATGTGTGAAAACGTACGTAGTGAGCGTACGAATTCATGCGTAATTACGTACAAAATTGTACACAAGCCGGTTTTGAACACAATCGCGTTTGAAACTGTACGGTATCATGCATACATTTGCACTAATGCGACGTTACTGTCGATTTTTTTTGACAAGTGATGACGAAATCGTAGATGCTCAGACAGCTTTGTGAGTCCTCTTACCTCCTCGGGGGCGAACTCTTCTGTTTTCCCGTCGACGGTCAGCTTGATCTTGGGGACACCGTCCACCATGACCACATCAAACGGCCAGTGCTTCCTGTCCGCCTGCACATCCAAGTCCTTCCAAGAGCGTCCGATGAGCCGCTTGGCATCTGACAGACACGCAGCATCAGTTATGACATTAAGCTGTGATGAAGACCTTGCTGAATAACACAATTACAGAGAGAGAGAGAGAGAGAGAGAGAGGGAGAGAGGGAGAGAGGGAGGGAGGGAGAGAGAGAGAGAGAGAGAGAGAGAGAGAGGGAGAGAGAGGGAGAGAGAGGGAGACAGAGAGGGAGACAGAGAGGGAGAGAGGGAGAGAGAGAGGGAGAGAGAGAGAGGGAGAGAGAGGGAGAGAGAGGGAGAGAGAGGGAGAGAGAGAGGGGGGGAGAGAGAGGGAGAGAGAGGGAGAGAGAGAGGGGGAGAGAGAGGGAGAGAGAGAGGGGGAGAGAGAGGGAGAGAGAGAGAGAGAGAGGGAGAGAGAGAGGGAGAGAGAGAGGGAGAGAGAGAGAGAGAGAGAGGGAGAGAGAGGGAGAGAGAGAGAGAGAGGGAGAGAGAGAGAGGGAGGGAGGGAGAGAGAGGGAGAGAGAGGGGGAGAGAGAGAGAGAGCTGTTCTTTCCCGAACCACCGCCAAGAACTACGAAATACCGAAATTGCACACTACTGCAGAATGCACACGGATGTAAATAACACACGTATCTTTGTGCGTACGTAATAATGTACAATAAGAAAGATTCGTAAAATAGCGCACAATAATGTGCATACGCACGTTCAAATTGTTTACTATGGGATTTGAACGCTTTTCGGCCCGTCCTTACGTTTCTTTCAGATCGGGCAGAGCAACAGCCGATGCCAACTGTGCGTCCGCGCTGTAAAAATAATATTTCGTCATGTGACATTAGGTATGGATCACAAATAATTCGTCACTTTAAGATTTTCTCGTTACCGAAATATTTTGGTGACCAAGTTTTCGCCACATCAGGGCAGAGCGTTTAATAAAATAATTTTGTATCTTCTGTGGTAAGATTGCTTTTTGGGACGAATTTTCTGTGTCACACCACGTGTGAACAAAATTTGCTTTTTCGTAAGGTGACCAAAATATCTTTACAGTGCGGTTGCACACTCTAAATGTCCGTGGGTCAATTTTGTCCAAAAAAAACGTTAAAATATAATGTTTTAAACAAAACACGACATGGGGACAATTCGTAGCGTAAAGGTGGGACAGATTGTAACATGCGGGATACAATTTGTCCCGTGATATTTATCGTGCATGGACGCTCGTGCGCCACAGCGAGGAGCCGGAGCGTTGCCTTACCGAACACCTGGCAGGCCGCCGGCAGGTCCCTGGCCGCCTCGCCCACGAAGCTCTCCCCGCCCAGGAAGGCCACCACGCTGGGCGTCGTGCGCTCGCCGCTGTCGTTGGCCAGGACCTCCACGCGCCCCTTCCGGCAGACGGCCACCGCTGAGTAGGTGGTGCCCAGGTCGAAGCCGACGGCGCGCCGGCTCTCCTGCGGCAGCGGGGGGCGCAGGCGCACGGCCGGTGTCACGGTCCGGCACAACGCTTTCCGCGGTACACGACACGCGGCGATGCACAGATGTACGTAGCAACGTGCGAATTAGTACGTAAACTACGTGAGCATAAATTTTGCGAGGGGGTAACGACTCCAGAAAAATGTGTCCGGAGGATAATTATCTTATGAGGATAATGCCGGATAATGCTGGATAACCCTGGATAATTCGAAGTATTACTATATAAATGTGGCGAAGTATTCTCCCGAATGACGTTTTTTAGCAGGTGATACATATAACACTATCTGCAACGTCAGAATAAGAAATTATATTAAGATAATGTATCAGCGGCTTCTACTCTCATGCGGCAGCGAGCGCCAAGCTAAACATATATAGGCCGCCCGGGGGACAAGCGCGCCCGCGCCACCGTTGCGTCCAAGCGCAGCCACGGGCGGCCACGCTTCCCAGCCCGTAGCTAATGAACGGTAGGGTTTAGGTGGGTAGTGTAAGCGAGCCGATTTTAGCACGGAGTGTAGGCTTTCTGTTGGTATACATATATTTACGATCCGAGTATTCTAGAGCGCCCAATGGGCGGCCGACCGGTCACGCGTTACCCTTTGTCAAGCCGTAGTTCGTGAACGGTTGGTTATAAATGGTGGGTGTAAGCGAGGCGATTTTAATACAATGTCTAAGCCTTTCGGTAGTACACGTATCTTTCTGATCCGATCAACCTGGAGCGATCTAGAGCACCCAACACGTTTTCCCGAGAACGGCGCGAGGGGCGTGCATCGGCCCATCGGCCTGCAGCGGCGGGGCTCTCCAGGGCGGCAACAGCGCCTTCGCCTCCCCCTCCTCCCTCCAGCCCCCCTCACCCTCCCGCAGCATCTCCTGCCCCGCGCCCCGCAGACCGATAGGCAGGTAGTGCAGAGCGTCGCGTGCACGCGAAGTTGCCGCGAGCCAGCCGGACGATCAGCCTGGGAGGTAGGCAGTCGCCACCGCAATACCCGATGGGTGGCCTACCCTCCAGGCGCTGACCGCCACGCGCCGGTCTCTGCTCCCAAGGGTCCCACGATTCCAGACCAATACCTAGGCTTTCTGGCGACAAGCGAGATCGAAAGTGTGTATCACCTGCTGCCATGGCAACTGCTGCTGGCATTCTTTTTTCACAACCGTGTTCTGAATGTGCTATACAATAACGCCTTAAGTTTGACCGAAGAGTCTTAGTTCTCCTATGTGAAACCCTGATGGGTTAGTGAGCACGCTCTAGACAACAAAATCAAATATTTGTCCCACGGATGTCCTCAACAGCCCTTGTCAACAATGGCCAGAAGGTCTGAAAACGCATTTCTAGATAGGTCTCAAAAAACTTTTTTACCCCTTTTTTGCCTGAGGACATCCACCTGGCAAGGAATCCTAAAAACAAAGGTAAAAAAAGGGGGCAGTAAATTCGGTTCATGAACTAAGAAATGTAAAAATAGGGTTCTGCAGGACAATTTTTTAAAAGACTTGTTAAATTTTCAGGGCCGTTAAGCATGACCCGTTGGTCGTTGAATACTATTGAGGTAACTCTTCGATAGATAAGACCATTTTACGTTGGAAAATTTTAATCGAGAATCGAGATTTTTTCGCGTGTACTTTTTCAGACTTGCTGAATTACGGCTCAAAAGCAAAGAAGAGGCGGAAATTTCCATAGCTTCGCTGTTGATGAAGCCGGATAATATGCTGGATAATGCCAGATAATACCGAATAATGCTGGATAATGCCGGATAATTCTTCGATGTCCGGAGGATAATCGGAATCGTTACCCCCTCGAAATTTTGTACGCACTTCTGCACAAGATTGTACGGAAGCATTTTACGTGCGGGTGAGGAATTCGGAGGATACCCCTCGCACCCGACATTGGGTGAGATTCCCTGCTCTCCACTCGCATATTTGTCCGACGTCGCCATCCAAAATTTGAGCGAGAGGTTTCCCTCGCTGCTAAAGCTGTCTAACAGTCACACGCTCCGCACACTTCTAGAGACTTTCTTAGAGGTTTCTTATATACCAATGATTCCAATCATTCATGTACCATGTTTCCTGCTACAAGTCGGTTTGGCGCACTTCAAGAGCGGCGTACCACCCGCGCACTAGTAATTGTAGATTTCGCGCTCTTGGGAGAGCGAGGTTTCATGAAACCACCTGCAGGACCTCACTCAACCAGGCAAAAGCATCCGATATATGACTCAGCTGCAGTGATCATGCTTACTCTGATTAGGCGAGGTTTCAAAATGCTCATTCTATTTGAGTCACGGTGATCACTCATATAAGGCGATTTTCACATGCGCGCTCAGTTAAAGCAATGCAAACCTATACTGCCTGTATCGAGTAAGGGATGTCGCTGTCTGTACACTTCCCAGAGCCGAACGTACTCACCCGCCGCTCCCGCAACACGACTTCCTTCCGCGATGACTGCTCCCTCCGCTCCTCCTCCCTCCTCCGGCGCCGCTCCTCCTCCCTCCTCCGGCGCCGCTCCTCCTCCCTCCTCCGGCGCCGCTCCTCCTCCCTCTCCCCCTCCTCCTCCTCCTCCTCCTCGCCACCACCGCCGTCCCCCTCCTCTCTGAGGACCACCTCGGCGCTGAGGGGCGCGGCTCTGAGCCGGGCGGCGTGCAGTGCGGCCCCGTGCGCCGCCACCTCGGCGGAGTTGATGCTGCAGCGGAGGAGCTGGTCGCCCCGGAAGGCGAACGCCTCGCGCAGCAGGCCGCGCACCCTGGGGATGGCCGCCGAGCCGCCCGCCAGGACCACGTCGTGCACGCCGCCAGAGTCCACCTGCCGGCACGAGCCACTCGGTCGGTGCACTCTGCATGTCCATGGGACGATTTCGTCCACTGAAACGTCACGTTTCCAAGCAATATCCCGCGTAAAATGGGTGGCTGTATACAAATTGTATATGACTTCAAGCACTACATCGTTGATTCGAGCATTGTTTTTTTTTCGGTGTGCACAGGGTACAAGTGAACCAGCCCTCGTGTTCAACACGCTCATTGTACACGACATGTGCTCAGCTCAGTCGATGGCCCTTGTCCACGCACGACTCACCCGCCTCCGCCACCGCGGCGCGCTGCGCCTCGCAGAAGTAGGGCGGCACCGTGATGACGGCCCCGGACGCGGGCTCAGCCAGGAACGCGTCCGCCGTCTCCTTCAGGGACCGCAGCACCAACTCAGTCACCTGCAAAAGGCGGCAAACAGGGACACTGTAAAAATATATACCGTCACTTTACGACAATCCTCTGACTAAATTTCAAAAATTCCAGCGCATACAGCACTGAGTGGCCCTCGTGAACCGAAAAACAAGTCGTCATATTTATTTTATAAAAATAAAAAATCTGAAATGGTTTGGTATTAGAACCTGCGACCTGCTGTACGCCGACTCGGCCGACTCGGCCTCTTAGACCGCGCGTCCACAGCGACGTTGTTGATAGGCCTCGCGCAAACGACTATCACACCCTGGCAGACCGCGGCCGCGGGGAGCCGGCCGGAGCGCACAGCACGGCTTCCCAAGTTGACAACAATACGTCTTAGCAATAAAAGGTAAAAACAGCCATTTGAAAAATGTTCACATTTCGTTTAATTAGGACCGTAAAATCTGTCTCGATTGGATGCAGAGCGTGCAGTGAAACATCATACGTAATTTTGTATTTTTACATTAACGTAGGCGGTAAATAATATTCATATTTAATAATGAAGTATTGGAGCACCGGTCTTCCCCTTCATGCCTCACTATTGTGGCGCCTTCTCTCTTCCTGCCCCAGGTCTGTGGCGCCATCTCTCGGCGCAGAACTGAATAGCGGCCGAGCGATTGCGACTACAATGGCACCTGCTGTGGGAGAAAAAGAAGACTGTCCGGGTGCAAGCAGAGCGTTCATGGAAAGGCTCGTTCTTTGTGTACACGTACCTCACATGAAATTCTATCGGAATTTTTTGGAGTTTTCTAATAGCATCTCACATAGAAGCAAAAAGAACGAGTTTGCGCTCGCCCTGTCTGTTTCTACTTTCATCTTGACAACCACATAGCGTAGGAATCTTCCGATGATGCTGTTTCTATCGGCATGTGATGCAGACAGCGCGATTTTTGGGGCAAAAAACGAAAAATTAAATTACTGTTTTTCTGAGGCCCAAGATGGCCGCCTGAGCAGGCGGGAAAGAGGCACCGGTCGCGGTCAACAATCGACTCTGCCGTGGTGCCGCTCGGAGTAATTTGTTCGACAATAGGGGATGCGTGGTCCGCGACAGCGGCTACGTCCCAATGATATGTTAGGGAAATATCGAAAATATATTTTGCCATTACCTTCATGTTTGCAGTGCTTCACATCAACGATGTCATCAAACATTTTTATTTAACTTTTAAGAAGTGGAACGTGCATTTGACGGAGATCAATGGACAAGGCCATCCTAGAATGCAATGGCGTTCTCCACGGTAGTCTTCATTTCCATATTATCTCGTACATTTAGTAAAACTTAGCCACTGCCATCCACTGGTGGTTCAATTACTCCGAGCGGCACTACAGTAGACGAGCGATTGTTGACCGGCGGCAGCGCCTATTCCCCAGACACGGTGTCTACGTACCCCCCCCCCCCCCCACCCCCCAAAAAAGAGGATTTTTTCGTGTTTTTTTTTTTAAATCAGTTCGTGAGGATTAAACTACATCACAGTCCGATCAAGACAGAATACTCAGAAGATCCCTAAGTTACGTGGTTTTCGAGATGAAAGTGTGTTTTAACAGACAGGGCGAGCGTAACACTCGTTCTTTTCGCTACAGCATACGTAGTAGCAGCAAAGAAGGAGTAAAAAGTAGAATAGTCGATGCAAAGGGGTCCTCGCTCCGCTCGGGCCAAAAAACGAGAAAGCCGTCACACGGATAGGACGATAAAGTGGTTACCTAAAGTACTTTTGCACAGATGGATAAAAAATTGTTTTGTTTCAGTTCGACATTGTGTGACGATTTATTCGTCAAGACGAATATGTCGACACGTGACGAGTGTACGTCGTAAAGTGACGACATGTCCGGGTGAGTGATAAGTCGTCACACAAAAATCGTCATTTGACGAACAAATTTTACAGTGAGAGAGTTCCCTGTGATATCCAAACGAGACTTCTCGCGGAGGGAGGTTCGGTCGAGCTGTGCTGACGTAAGTGTCTGACAGACGCTCGCAAGCGCACTGTAAAACATAAAGTCGTTTAAGATCGAAGAGTGTTGGATTAACTTAGGACTGGAGGCCTTCGTTTCTTAACGAATATCTTTACGATTACTTCTTCGTTTTTTAGCCCGTCCCGACACATTTCGGTAGAAACGCAGAGAAGCCAGGATTACAGAGCCAGATGCCGAGCCCGTTTCGTTCGGGAGGACGTTACGGTGTCCCAAGAATCTGAGATTTTGCTCACGGGGGTTTATGGTGTAAAACGACGCTGTGCACAATTTGGGAGCGATTGGACAACGCTAAGTTGAGGCGCATCGGGATTATAAGTTCAGAGGTGTACCCCACCCAGGGCGCCCACCTGACTCGGACATGGTTGTTCCATGAAATGTTTCGCTTTTAAACAGAACTGATATACACTTTTCAGCACAATTATGGGACAAATTGTATGTGGCATATTACAATTCGTCCCACCTTTACGTTACAAATAGTCCCAATGTCGTGTTTTGTTTAACAAGACTGTCCGGATAAGAGCAGAACGTTCATGAAGAGGCTCGTTCTTTGTGTGCACGTACCTTATATGAATTTCTGTCGGAATTTTTTTGAGTCTTCTAATAGTATCTCACACAGAAGCAAAAAGAACCTGTTTGGCGCCATAGGCAGAGGTCTGGGACTCCATATTTTACGCTTCCCCCCTCCGCCCCCTGCATAGGCAAAGGATTGACGAAACACAGTTTCACCAGATTCTGAAATTTTGCACTTCGTGCGTTCGCCTTCTTAGACGTGGAGTCCAATTGTAAAATTACTCGCGAGAACGCAACAGAACTCTCCAGTGCATAATACTTACCCCTACAGTATATAAAATGTAAGAAAACTACGATACCTTCTTCATAATTTATACAAAATTCGAATCCACATTATACATCCATGAAAACCGCTTTTTACTCGTTCTTTGCTTTGTCGTCCTACGATGACGTAGAAGCAAAAAAGGAACGAGTAATGCGCTAGCCTTGAATGTTAAGACCACCTTTCAACTGGAAAACCGCGTTACGTAAGAAAATCGTTCGCGTGGCGTTCTGATCGCATGTCGATGTAGTTTTAAAAACAGTATTATTTACCGCTATCTTTAGTTTTAGTTTATCGATTTCATGCAATTAAGAGGACGTAGATTGTAAAGCGGTTGACTTGTGACAAGCCGCTGGGCCCAGTCAACAATGGATACAGCGTGCTCCGCTGCTGGGCGTCAGCGCTAGTGGCTAAGTCCTGAGAGAATTGATGAAATGAAATATTGCTTCAAATTTTCGATAGAAAACTATCGTATTTCTGAATCTATCATATTCTAATCTATCATATTTCTGAATCTAAAACGTTAAAATATGCACTCGGAAACTACTCCAGGCACGAATATGGTATTAAGGGGGTATCAGCGGTGTGAGATGTGGATTCGAAATTAGTTTATAATAAAGATTTCACAAGGTATCGGGGTTGTTAGACCTTCTATAGACCGTAGGTGTCGAGTATTACCGTGTTGGGTCGAGCCGCAGGTAGCGGCCAACAATACGTTCTGTCGCGTTCTCGCGAGTAATTCGCCACGTCTCCACGTCTCAGTCCTGGCCAGGCAGTGAGAGCATTGACAGACACGCACACGCGTTTTCGCGAGTAATGTGACAATTGGACTCCACGTCTTACAAGGCGAATGCACGAGGTGCAAAATTTAAGAATCTGGTGAAACTGTGTTTCGTCCATCCTTTGCCTACGCAGGGGGCGGAGGGTAAAATATGGTACGGTAGCGTAAAATATGGAGTCTCTGACCTCTGCCCCCTATGGCGCCAAACAGGTTCTTTTTGCTTCTTAGGAAACTCCAAAAAATTCCGATAGAAGTCATGTAAGGTACGTGCACACAAAGAACGAGCCTCCCCATGAACGCCCTGCGTTCACCCGGACAGTCTTGTTACCACATCTGTCTCTCAAATATTTTTCAAGTACACATTTTAACGTTTTACATTCAGATAAGAAGATATCGAAAAATTAGTAGCAATATTTTATTTTATTAATTCCCCCACGAAATGCACAGAACTTAGCCGCAAACGTTGACGCACAGCAGTGCAGAGCTCGAATTACTCGCGAGAACGCGACAGAACGCATTGTTGGCCGCTACCGGCGGCTCGACCCAACAAGGTAATACTCGACACCTACGGTCTATAAAAGGTGTAATAACCCTGATATCATGTGAAATCTTAATTAAAATTTAAACAAATTTCCAATCCACATCACACACCGTTGATAGCCCCTTAATACCATGTTCGTGTCTTGAATAGTTTTCAAGTGCATATTTTAACGTTTTAGATTCAGAAAGAAATTAACGAAAAATTTGAAACAATATTTCATTCCATTAATCCTCTCACTATTTGCCCAGGACTTAGCCGCTAGCGCTAACGCCCAGCAGCGGAGCACGCTGTATGCATTGTTGACTGGGCCCAGCGGCTCGTCACAAGTAAACCGCTCTGCTATCTGCGTTCTCTAAATTGCATGAAATCGATAAACTTAAACTATAAATAGCGGTAAATTATACCATTTTCAAAATTACATCGACATGCGATCAAAACGGCGCGTAAACGATTTTCTTACGTAACGCGGTTTTCGAGTTGAAAGGGGGTCTTAACATTCAAGGCTAGCGCATCACTCGTTCTTTTTTGCTTCTACGTCATCGTAGTACGACGAAGCAAAGAACGAGTAAAAACGTAACAAAATTGTCCCATAGACATTAAGAATGTATAACGAAACACGACATATATCTGCACGACAATGCCACGAAACAATAGCGCAAAACCGTTTTTGCGGTGACGCAACCTGGCGACCAACTCTAACCAGAACTTGAAATCCGAATTGTGCTTCACTGATTGCGGCTTATAGACACCATAGGCAGTCTATGTCGTTATTGCACGAAGGCTTCTCGTTGACGTTCTAGGTATCGCTGTCTGTGGGGGAGGGGGGGGGGGGGAGGACGGCCACGCGTGTAATAGTCGTGGCGCCCAGGCCAGGCGTGCTGTTGCGCGTCATACTAACGGAATTCGACTCATTCCACCCGGAAATCATATCACAAATCGATATTTAGAGTCGCAGTAGCCGCTAAGGGACAGCGCAGCAGTAGGGAGTGGTACCTTTGTGGGGGACAGGCTCCCGCCCGCCGCCGTCATCAGCAGGGCCCCGCCGTCCCCCGACACTCGGAAGGGCCACTGCGGCAGGCGGCTCTGCACGGCCGGGTGCTGCAGCGTCCGCCCCAGCAGCAGCTTGGCGTCTGTCGGCACAAACACCACACACCGATGAGCTCAGTTTAACAGGCACTACATCAAACTCTGTGCATTCCTGGCTTACGTACGGTTCCTATATATAATGGAAGAATTTAAACGCACTTGCAATAACATAAGTACAATTCATTTTGCACATAGTTATGAGTGCACAAAAATGCATGTAGTTTACGTGCGAATTCTTAGGTATTTGTGTACAAGATTTTACAGAAGCCAAATTTGTGCACAACTGAGTAAATAAATTGCCGTACATAAGCAATTACTGAGCACAATACACGACTCCGGTGCGACTGGGGTGGGCTGGGGACGTCATCGGAATCAGAGGGGAGAGAGCGACAGAAAGGGAGGGGGGAGAGGGAGAGGGAGGGAGAGAGAGAGAGAGACAGAGAGAGGAGGGAGAGAGAGGGGGGGGGGGGGGGGGGGGGAGATTGATTGATTTAAAGGTACTGACAACAGGACTAAAGAGTCCTACGAGTTTCCGCGTAACAATTCCGAAAATTCAACAAAAAATAACAAGTATTGACGAAGTTTAACAGAGTATAAACACAGTATGAATTTAACAGAAAGGAGACACATGGACCAAATATAGGGCAAGATAAATAATAGCATCAGTGGAGCATAAGGCTATACAACTACACGCAGAAAAAAACATTGGCAGCATATGGACAGCTAATTTTCTTAGCTAGTGCATCTAATTGTTTGCTGCATGGCAAAAGTGAGACAGCTAAAACTTAGCTACTACAACTAATAAAATTAGCTGTTCGTTTGCTGCTTATGTTTTAGCAATACAGCTAAAGTGTTTTTTCCGTGTATAAAAGATACATTAATAAGATGGAAAGGTATGACTAGCATTGGTGAAGATAATCAGAAAATATGTTCAGGTACATGGATTTTATAAAACAATTAACATTCTTGTGGTGCATATACTTAAGAGCCATTAAAACGGTTAAAGACACGAATTGACGTTGCACAGAAGGATTTGTTTAATGCCTAGTCCAGAGAGAGAGAGAGAGAGAGAGAGAGAGAGAGAGAGAGAGAGAGAGAGGGAGAGACAGAGAGAGGGAGAGACAGAGAGAGAGGGAGAGACAGAGAGAGAGAGAGGGAGAGACAGAGAGAGAGCGAGAGAGAGAGAGAGAGAGACAAGCACAAGCGGATGACGTCTCGCGGCGCAACGGAATCGCCTGTCATTGCAAAAACTATTACAGACGAATTCACTGAGTAGAAAAATGCTTGGGATTTCAAGAGGCACTCTCAAAATTGAATGCTTGATGCAATTCAGCCTCTTGCACTTAAACTGCAGTTAGATCAACAGGCAGAATAAGATTAAAACAAGTCTTCGCGCATGGCCCATTTCATACAGATGATAAAAATCTTTCACTTGAGTGTTGGCTCTAGATCCAAGCATACATACTAACCAGACATCTTGTTTCAAAGCATTGTCGAGATTATTGCGACAATTTCCTAAGCTTTCTTTGATTTGACCAGCACCGCGAAGCAGCATCCTTAACCAACGTCAATGAGCAGTTTGCCCCGTAAGAAGAAGAGTAGGAACAAGATGGCCGCGCGGTGGCGGAGCGTAGCGCGGACCCAAAACATTGCAGACGCCGCGTGTTCAAATCGCAGAAATAGTTGTTTCTCGCGTTTCTTGGCAGTTTCGAAACGAGCCGTCGCACAACTTTTTACGACGCGAAACTGCCAAGAAACGCGAGAAACAACGATTTCTGCGATTTGAACACGCGGCGTGTGCAATGTTTTGGGTCCGCGCTACGCTCTGCCACCGCGCGGCCATCTTGTTCCTACTCTTCTTCTTACGGGGCAAACTGCTCATTTTGCATTTACTCAAATTCGAACATTCATTCTTGCGAGTGCCGTCCCAACTAGAAAGCAGATTGGAGGATTGGAGTCGTAAAACTAAATTTTGTACAATTTTGCACATAATTGTGTACGTTTTTAGCCCGTCCCGACTCGTTTCGGTAGAAACAGACAGGAGCCGGGCTTATCGTCTGATGCCGACTGTTTGTCCGTTCCTTCGGACGCCTGTTCGCTGACTTATCGTTCACATAGAAACTTCAAATTTGGGGGATAGACTCCTCTTATGGCGTATATAAACGGACGGTGGCAACAATTTTCAAATTTTCTCGCGTTTCTGTTTTATGAGAATTGTTTGATTTGTTAGGTTAGGGTTGGCCGCTGCGTGTGGTGCGCCTGCAAGGCGCACTCCGTCGCGAGTAGGGACGGGCTGAGGTTAGCGATTGTAATCGTTACAAAAATATGTACCACCGGACACATCCCGAGTGACTTGAGGCGGGGGCCGGAGGCCAACTTGGACGGGCCAACTTGTTAAGCATCCATCAATAATTTATACCAATTATGTAGGAATTCATACACATAGTGTAATCGTACGCCAGGGTGTATAGTTATGAAATTGTGAAAACGTACGTAGTGAATGTACAAATTCCTGCGCAATAATGCACAAAATTGTACCGGTTTTGTGCAAGATTGTGTACGAAATTGTGCGTAATTGTGCACAAGTTTGTACGTACAGGCTTGTCCATAAATATGTACACTAAAACTGTGAACAGCACGTCACTGTGGTCCTCACCGAACAGGGTGGAGCGGGGCGGCAGGTCCCTGGCCGCCTCCGCCACGAGCGTGTCCCCGCCGAGGAAGCCCACCACGCAGGGCGTGGTCCTGCTGCCGTGGTCGTTGGCGACCACGTCCACCCTGCTGGCCCCGCGGCTCACCGCCACCACACCGTTGGTGGCCCCGAGGTCCACCCCGAGGCACGGCACGGGGGCCGCCGCCATGACGACCCGGGCACCGACACCCGAAACTCCAACCGCAACGGCAACGCCTCCCTGTCAACAAAAGTCGTGTAAAATAAAATAAAAAAATGCCAGCAAAAGTAAAGTTGACATGGCAGCAGATGATCCCAATCTTGCTCGTCATCGGAAGGGCCAGATACCACACCGGTATGTCTCGCTTGTACCATCCAACATAATCCAACCGTTCACGAACTGAGCCCAAAACCCCATGTCGCAAGATCTATGCCCCAAAACCCCCCACGTCTCCAGCCCTTGCCGTTTGAAAGTTCCCGCGCGCCCCGGGGTGGGTGGTCTGCTGTCTGCAAGACGGCAGCCATCTTGACAAACCTCAAAATGCGAAGGGATGGGATGGGACGGGAGACGGGACGGGACTCACAGGCCGTGCGCGGTATGACCTGAATCGCGCAATACCAGAGATTCCTCGAGATTCCTCACGCGTTCATTCCTGACTCTGGACTTGTAACGCCTCGTGACTACTTCACCCTGCGATACAGTTACTTCCTGTGAACTACATACGGATAGCCAACACGGCGGACATCACACCGCGCCGGAGTACCGGGGTTAGTTCAGCCTCGATTTATCATCACGGTTGTCGGCGCCAAGCTGTTCTCTGGTTCCGGCTTGGATACAGTGAAATGCCCTGTTCCCGTCAGCACTAGAACGAGCCGCCACCGGATCAAATTTGACACATTCGGTATTACTTTCCCTGTCATTTGAGTATGCTTTAAAGCTGGAAGCTGCGGTTGAGTGTCGTTAAACTATCTTCGGATTGGAATATGCCAACGAAACCTTGGAACCGCCAATCGGTCATAATCCATAGCCTGAAGGATAGAGCCCATGGAGCAAATATATTTTCACCGGAAGGTAGGCAATCCCACATTACACTAACACTGCAACCAGGTCTTGTGGGAAATAGAGTGAAGCTTAGCCGAAAACGAGAAGAACACAAGCCGCGAGCCAACTCAAATTGAGCGGCTTGGCTCGCGCTGCTGATGTGTTCCGACTACTTGGTGGGGTCGCACGGAGAAGTCTGCTTCCGCGCGGCCTGGGAGTGACAGAATAGCGTCCCGGGCCGCGCGGAGCAGCTTCGCTGTGCGACCCCACCAAACAGTCGGACCACACTTGCGGTAGGAGCTGAGCGTCCAGTAACTGACGCCCGCGGCGGAGATACTATCTGCAGCGGCACCCCTCACAATAGAAAGTTCAAGAACGTGTTTCACGTACTACCAGATTCCTCTCCGGGAGTTTTATAGTTCTCCAACTTCCGATTCCGAAACACGCTGGAAATGCCTATTGAACGGTATCGACCGGAAACGCTACGATCTACTTAAACAACCATGTGGGCGGTTACACGGCAGCATTTCCATCCCCAGAATAATCTGTTTGAATTTAGAACATTTGAGATTCTTGCCGTTAGTTTCTTCAACAAAGCTTTCGCATTTAGCTCAATGCTTGATTGAGGCATTATTCTACATGCGCAAACTTGATAAGGGAAACTGACGGCAAGAATCTCAAATATGCTGAATTCTAACATATTTTTAGGCGAGTGTTCGCCCCCCCCCCCCCTCATGTGGCCATGCCGTTGACCCCCGTCTCCCCGTTCATGTGGTCACACACAATGTATATACTTAAATACCGCAAGTGAGGACACGGCATGGAATAGTAAGGTGTGGCGAAAGTTTTTAGCAGGGTTTGTTGTAAACTTAAATATGGAGGGCGCGGCAACCGCTAATCGGCGTATTCGGCCCTCTGAATAGACAAGATGCGTGGACGTAGACGAACGGTTTGTAGAGAGGTTAATACATTTCTATTTGACTCGTAGATTTTCGGTTTGAAAAGGGTTTGGTAAGTTAGCGTACACGCGTCGGCCCGCCCGAACGAACAGTCGGCATCAGACTAAAAGCCCGTCCCCACCGACACCAGTCGGGACGAGCTAAAAACCACGATTCGCGAAGCATGTTACGCCACGACGCGGTCTGGCGCACGCCTACGTTGTTTCTACAAGTAGTCTAATATTTGACAGGCGCCGATAGACCGAGGTGAGCGTGTGAACGTTCGCGGTCAGCCACGGGAGAGCGGCGGCAACAGAGCGTCGTACAGCCGCCGGCAGGCCCAGGCAGGTGCACGCAAGGCGAGAGATACCTGGCCTGCTGCCTGGCTGTAAACATTTCAGTTCTGGAAGTATCCTAGTTCTTCTGCTTCCGACGCAGAGCTCCCTGGGAAACGCCTGTTGGCACCGGCTCGCATCAAGTGGGAGCGAGACAACACCATGTGCCGAGAGAGCTGGAAACGCACCGACAAAAGCTGCCGTTGCGAGAGGGGCTGGAGGGATACGGCGCACTGTTAAAAAGGTCTGGGAAATCACGAAGGATCAGTTGGTAATTATATTTCCGACATTCTGCCTTTAAAAAAGGTCTGGGAAATCACGAAGGATCAGTTGGTAATTATATTTCCGACAGTCCTTCATGAATTTCCAGAGAACCTTCAGGAATTTGACGGATAAAATCACTGTCACAGGGACTGTGCGTTATTATGAGGTATGATATTGGGACTATTGAGGAGGAAGACCATGTGTCCCCTATGCAATGCGCTTTAGAATTTTGCTCTCAGCAGAGCGAATCTCAATATGGCGTACGTTAGGAAAGACAGGATCAGTTGGTAAACAAGTTGCCGGAGGACTTCAGGAATTCCCAATATATTTTTAACAGTGCGGGGGAGCAGCCCACTCACCTAGTCGGCCACACCGCCGTTGCCGACCGCGCACTCGCCACTCGCAGTGCCGCCGCGTCTCGCCGCGCAGGCCCAGGCAACTAGCTCGGGGCTTCCGGCTGCCTAACGGCGTTCGTTCTCGTTTGCTGCCAACGTCCCGCACCAAAATACACAACAGGAAGCCACACATATATTTTACAAAACCGAAGCAACCCACACTACAGAACTATTTTAAAATAAAGATTTATACACACGTAAACCTACGTAATAGTTTTTACGAGACTGACAGACGGTTCAAAAATCACTTTGACCATACTTATTTTGGTCGCTCTGAGGGGATTTCGGCAGCACTGAGGCGAAAAGCCCGCCCACTTCGTCTGCTGAGTGGTGTGCTGGTCGTCTGCTATGGACCTGCCCTGTCCACGCCCACTTCATTTCAGATTTAATTAATTTTGGAGGTTTTCCGTGATGCCACCCAAAATTAGGAAGTGTGCCGCCCTGGGGTGTGGGACCAAGGCCGTTTCTGGTGGTGGCGAACCTATGTTTAAATTTCCAAGGCCAGAAGACCGGTAATAAGTGATGTGTAACCTCTGTACACACATGTGGTTTACCCATTATGAATAACTTTTATTACGTGTAACTGCCGCTGAAGCTCGGGAATAATTTTTTCAAGGTTTCATCGACTTAAGATATGGGTTCAGCGAGCAGGGAATGCTGAACTAATAAATATGCACCCCAATAACGTCCATCAATCAAGGTTCCTCTGCTCGCACCATTTTGAACCCTTCATGTTCACAAATAAGTGCAAAACAAATCTCCTCCGGTCAGCTGTCCCCTCAAAATTTGTTCAGGCTGCACTTCCTGAGTGTGTGATGCAGACCTTCCTGCAAGATGGTAAGTGCCACATGGGTGATGAATTTAAATAATGGTGAAGGTATTTAAAAATACAATCAAGTCAGTAAGAATTACAACATGTAAACAAAATAAATGTTGCAACATTTCCTCCTGAAACAAATTACATTATTAGGAGAGTGGTGCATTCATTGCTAATTCTAAACCTCTTTTCTTTTAGTTAAAATAAATAAAAGTGATGAGGATGGAAACTCTTGTGAGTATAATATTGAGTAATGAAATAAACCAACAAGCTTCACTTGCCTTGCATTTAATTTTGGAGGAAAGTACAACACAGTGTATCTCATGTTTACAGGGAAAAGACCATCAGCTGGTGATAGTTCAAAACCTGGTAAGATAATTAAGAAGATTGCAAAATTTTGAAGAACAGAGGAAGATTACCTACACCATGCTGTTTTTTCTGTTCACAGCGACCGAAAAACAAATAGAGATTGACATTCCAGATAGAGGCACAGCTGGTTAGTACTTCTTCACCCACACAAAAGATCAATGAAACATAGTTAACACTGGGGTCTTTCAAATGACTCCTTTCAATTTTGTTTCAGTTAAAAGAACCATAACACTGTCCTTGGATGACATTTATGAGCTGCCTGACCCAAAGGTCCCCCGGTACTGCCTGGAAGATGAGGCTTCAGCACCCACAACCACCTCAACTCAAAGTAAGCTGTTGCTCTAAATGGTATCTGTTATTTTCACCATTTTAAATGGGTTAAATGTGTTCTGCATTTAGCATCTTCCTACTTGGCAGTTCTGAGGGAGAGAAAAAGTGTGTCCTGTTTTACAGTTGAGTGTCTTCTTATAGCCTCAGAGCCTGTTCAGCAGAAGTGACTCCACATACCCTGCACATAATTTAATTAAAAGAATGTCATTTCATAGACAAAGCCTCAAAGTGATGGAGGTGTTTCCCTGAAATAAGAGAGAAAAAAGTTAACTAAGCTTGTTCAAGTTAATGATGTTTTCAGTAGTTTAATGTATTATGCATTACACCTTATGTTGGGGAACATCTTCAAATATTTAATGTCATATTAATTCCATGAGAATCCTGAAAATAATTTGCTCACGAGTGGCACTGTAGAAATAACCATTGCTCCCTTTTATTCTTGAAAGGAAGTCCGAACCGTACTCCCCAGGGATCTTCTGTGAGGACACCTCACAAAAGGATCAGTTTGAAACAATTGGCTGGGGTCAGCAACATGAAGAAGGCACCCCCTGATGTTATAAAAATCGCCAAGACAGCACAGCAGTATAAACAGATGGCATTTAACATCAAGAAAAAGCTGCTCATTGCACAAAGGAAAGAGGGGAATTTTCAGAGGATAGCCTCAACAGGTTTCATTACCAGGGTGGATGAGATGCTTGTGTCCAGAGGGGCAAAAATAATTTTACATGGAGAACTAAAAAATTTTAAGAGAAAACATCGTGGCAGGAGGTGGACTGTGGATGAGAAGCTATTTGCCTTGGCAATTTTCAAAAGAAGTCCAAGAGTGTATAGATTTTTGCAGCAGCATTTAACTTTGCCATGTGAGAGTACTTTAAAAAATCTTCTTCAAGAAATCCCTTTACAACCTGGTATATCTGAGCCACTCATCAATCTTCTCAAAGTCTCTGCAAAAAAAATGAAAAGTAGTGATTTGAATTGTATCCTTTTATTTGACGAGGTATTCCTTGTTTCAAATTTAAGTTTCAACAAACTGACTGGCAAGTTAGATGGCTTCGAGGACTATGGCAGGCATGGCAGGACCAGTCTGGTTGCTGACCATGCTTTGGTATTCATGGCTCAAGGAATAACCAAAAAATGGACTCAGCCTGTGGCGTATTATTTTGTTCATGGCACTTGCCCAAGCCACATGCTAAAAATTTTAATTTGTGACGTTGTAAGAGCTCTGCATGACGCAGGTTACAATGTTTTAGCTACAGCATCAGACCAAGGGCCCACCAATCAAAAAGCTGTGGCAGAGCTAAAGTCATCTACCAAAGATGAAATATTTTATGAGATTGATGGAAGAAGGATGGTCCACATCTGGGACATACCCCATATACTGAAAAATGTCAGAAATAACTTACTAAGCAGTGACATTCAGTACAAGGATGGGTTGGTTGCTGAGTGGCGCCATCTAATAGAATTCTTTAAGTTGGATGAATCTCTTTGTAAACTCTCTCCACTCACTTACAAGCACATGCAGCAGGCGGCCGCCGCCGCGCCCGGAGCGCCGGGAAATTGATGGTAAATTGAAAATGAAAGTAAAATATGCTGCTCAGTTATTTAGTGCAAAAACTGGCAATGGAATTGAAAACAATTATATTATGTCAGATGGAAAATACCTTAAGGACTGTATGGTGACCGCTGATTTTTGCCGGATAGTGGATGAATTTTTCGATTTGAGTAATGGACCCTCCTCGTCTGAAAAAACACACCAAAAAAAGCCAGCGAGATGTGCTGTAACAAAAACATCAATTCATCATAGTCAAGCAAAAGGATGGCCAAGAATTGTAAGAGAAATAAAAAATTGGGTGATGATTAGAAAGACCACGGGTGAGAGGCACATACCTCCTTGTGTAAAAGGTTGGGTGCAAAGCATCAAATCGATGCAGTGGCTGTGGCTAAAGCTAAATGACTTAAAAATTTTTCGTCTCAATCTACGTCATCTAAATCAAGATGCAATTGAAAATTTATTCAGCAGCATAAGGCAGTGTTGTGGTGCTGGGTCAGACTTGACGACGATCCAGTTTACAGGAGCTTTAAAAACCTGCCTGCTCACACATTTTACTGGTAAAGTCCAGGGAAAAAATTGTGAAGATGACGATGGCTATATGTTGAATGACATGCGAAGCCTGGTGATAGAAAACAAACATTGTTATGATAAAAAACAAAGCACCACTTCCACCTTAATCCGAGGTTGCCAGCCCCTTCCAGAGAATATAGAAGAAAACCTCCATAAGGTCACTCAGAATGCACCAACCTTTATCTGCGGTTCCATCTTAAATGACATTCTGCTGAAATGGAATTGCTCCCACTGCCTGCTCCGACTCACAACTTCAGCCAAGAATTTTTCATTTTGTTTGAGCTCTTCCCATTATTCGATGAAGACTCACATAAAACATTATCCTTCACCCCTTCTTGTCACCACCTTCACCACAGTTTTTCAGCTCTTTGAGGACAATTGGATCAAGATGCTTCACAAAGATGATGTCCTGGATAAAGTGGTGCAGTTTTTTGAAGAAAGTGTCAGTTTCTCCAGTGTGACCTGCCTTCGACATGCAGAAGATTTTAAAACTCAATTTCTGCTGAAGACAGCCCTGTACCTGTTGGACAGGAAATGCAAAAGAATTAATTCTTCTAACAAGAAGGGAGTCTTTAGGCGAACTCGGCAGGTCACTTACTCCTGTAAGAATGTTGATGGCCTGCGTAAAGAGGATGAGAACCACCAACTCGCCGATAGTGACCTGAGCTTGCTGGATGGGTCTCAAAAGTTCTTGCGGCCACAAAAAGGTTAATATACAACCAGGATGCATGGTTCAGCTTAACAGTGTAGTGGTGTGCCATTTATTGCATCATCACCATGCCTGCGCCTGCCAGTGGCATACTTTCAAAATCTACACAGATCACTGGTTTATATTAATAGTTTTGGTGTGCGGAGTGTAGAGTACAATTTTGTCCTTGACTACTTACAGAAACTTGTCCCTGAGGGTTGCGGTGTTCCAGTGCTCAATTAACCTTTGGTGGTGTTGTCATCATTTTATTTTAGTTCTTTCACTGGCACCAGACTTGTTGCTGCTCCTGTTTCACATTTTCTACATCCAACAGCATTCATATGGTGGCAGCAGAGCATCTTTACCCTGGTCTGGACCTGGATGGCAAATCAATAAAAGACATACATTATATGGAGGTATTATTGCAGGGGGGTGGATCGGTGGTAGCTGGAATGTTGGAGAGGACACATATTCATGGGACCCATGTAGCATACACCTCAGAATTGAAAGATAAGTATTACAGTCAAAGGCAATAATTTAGTTAACTTGGTGCACGAGGTAAACTCCTAAGAAAGCAATGTTTTTCCATTTCATGTGAATTGACTTTTTCATTTCCTTTCGCAAGATCACCAGAAGATTAAGATCATTTGGATTTGAACTTGATTTATGTGAATACGACCCAATGAGCGATGCAAATATTGCAACGGAGTTAAGAATAAAATTAATATTAAAAAATTGTATTTGCAACAATTCTAGAAGTTCATATCAGCACCTTTTCAAAATTTCATCGCTCACTGGGAATATATTTATAAGTTTTAATCCTTTGAATGCTTGTTTTTATTCCAGTGCCACGTCGATCTCAATCGTCAAATGTAGCAGTAAGTAAAAGACACATTCAAACTTTGAAGAAGCTACATATTTCAAAAAGAAACGTAACTATGATTATCTTACAGATTACCCCGCTTGGAACGGGATTGGTTCGAGGATTGGCTACTCCTCAACCTCAGTACATTCCACTGAGGACCCAGACACCTAGTGTAAATATAACACAATTTTTTAGAATACTGTGAAACTCAGAAACAAAATATGTGATCTGATAGAAAAAATGTGTTTGCAGGGTATGTTGGTGCAGACACCTAACTTTGCCACCCCCAGGCACAACCGTGCACAGCTGAGCAATTCGACCCCAATTGTGAGTACAGCTGATATGATAATGCAGAAAAAGACAATATGTTTATAACAACAAATCTCATTGAATTTGTTAGCAGTCCAAACTGCAGTCTCCAGCTCCATCCAACTCATCGGCACGAGCCAAAGTGATAGCAAGCTGGGCAAACAATTTGAGTACACCCGTAAGTTTCACAATCATTACCTCTAAACATTGTATCCACTTGCTATGCTTTTCCCCAAAATTGCTTCCTGATTCATTCCAGGTGCCAGTGCAGGTACCAGTGTCTGCTGCTCTGCAACGACAGCCTCAGCTGGTGCCGGCAGTCAGTGTTGAAGAACTTGTCATTGCAAAGAAGGTAGGGGGTAAATCATACTGAGGCTCTTGCTCCCTAGCACAATTGAAAGTCCTTTGGTATCATTCTTGTAATTCTTTCAGGTTCACACACTCACGGTGAAGGACCTCAAAGCCTACCTGAAAGGCAAAACCAAAATTACAGGGCTGAACAAACAAGAGCTTGTGAACGAGGTGTACAAACTCTGTGTTTAAATTGTTTTTTTTTTAATTTTATTTATTTGCCATATTTGATATTGATATTTGATAAATTTTGTGTACTCGATAGATTTGATTTCATTTATTTCATTCAATAAAAACGACCTTGTGGTAGGTTAGGAAGTACTTAAATTGGTTTTCACTGCATCCACGACCAGTTTTGCTAACAGCAATTTCGAAGAAACATTGACATTTTCTTCGATTTTTCGCACATTACATACTTACTTTTTGTACAAGTGCTGGAATGTTCCGTGACGTAAAACCAACAGGTCCCGTCCACAAGTGCGGCGAGCGCGAGAGAGCGTTGGCGAGGGCGGGACAATCGACACAAATTGACTCACACTGCAGGTTCCGACAGGTTCCGATAAGGCAAAACTAAAAACAAAATTCAAGCAAGGGCGCGTTGGCGGCAGTCCACAAGCAGAGCTACCACCCTAATAACTGTGCCAGAGGGAAATTTCTCTCAATATTCCCCTCTGACAGTTGGCAGCAAACGGGAACGAGCTGGGACCGGAAAAAACGATAGGCGGCTGGGGTTTAGCAGGCAGTTGCCTGGGCCTGTCGCCGCGTCCTGTCTGTGGTGCGGAGCCGAGCGCCGAGCGGCTGCCACCCGAAGGCCGTCCGAGAACACTTCGGGTGCACTCGGGAGTGTCGGAGTGGGGCGTCCGAGAACTCCGCCGAGAGCACCCGATCGAGTGGAATCTCACCCACCTCTTGGAGCAAGGTGCAATGTCACTCGATGGGGAAGGCGGGAAGTGGCGGGAAGCCGACGAATGGCCGCACGTCGTGAGTGATTATTAATTAAATATGGAGGTGAATTCATTGACGTCGACGCACGCTTTGTGCGTTTCGGAAAATGGGGAACCCGTGAGGGATGGGGGCAAGCTGCTCCTCATGCCCACCGACGATCGTAAGTGACATTAAAGTGAAACTGTTGCCGTAGATAGAGGTTAGGTTCGGGAAAGGAGAGGCCCTAGGCGACGTTCGAGGGCTTCGTACACTTCAGGCATCATCCTGAAGTGCTGTCGAAACTGTTCGCTGTTCATATTAGGGATAGTCACATTTATATATCCTCCTATCCTAACGGGCTTTAGCCTCTCCCCACGGAGGCGCCTCGCTAACATCAAGATTTGCAAGCGAACGAGCCAAAGGCTAGCGTCATCCTCAGCTTCATTGTTCAAAATACTATTTATGAAGGTAATCGTTGCATTAAGTGCAAGTGACACTATTACACGCCTCCTCTCTGCTTGATTTTCCATCGCTTCCATGGCCTGCAGGCAAGCGGACGCGCTGATGTAAACAAAGCAGACGACATCTCGGCTCACCCGTGCCGTCCGAGAACGATCAACACTCCCGATCCCCCCGACGGCCACTCTACCCCCACCACCGAGTTACCTCGGGTGACGTTGTCGAACGCACCCCTGCTGGTGCGGAGCCGAGCGCCGAGCGGCTGCCGCTGCTTGTCGCCAGCCGGCGGGAAGGGGAATACCTGGGGGTGGGGGGGGGGGGGGCACCGATGCGTCACTAGCTCCGTGCCTAAGCAGTGCAGTGGCGGGGAGAGGCTTGTCGATCCTGAGTTGCTATCGCCACGCGGGCTGTGAGTGGCATCCGCTGCGGCCGCCCAGCCGCGATAAAGGCCGTCTGCGGAGCGGGTGCGGGGAGCGACGGCACAGCCACGCGACAAAGGGGTAGTGAGAACTTGTACACAGAGTTAGGATTTCAAAGCCGCCGGGTCTAAATCGTTTGTCAGGCTGGACGTTCATCCCAACCCGAACTAACAAAAACTAAACTAATGGACAACTTGTGCGGCAAGAAGAACAAGAAGACCAGCGTGGCGTAACGTGGTGCGGTCCCGCATCAAACCGGAAGACACGAACGTCAGAACTGATTGATATGATCGAAAGAGTTTCATTGGCTGAGCGACAGCGAAGCCCTGCACCGACTGGGTCAAAAGTGTTTTGTCGGTCCTCTCTTTCCGCGCGATATCTTGAGAACGGTTAGTCGCAGAAGGCTGAAATTTGAGCCACACCTTCCTACTAGCACATACCGGAGTGATCCTCAAATTAGGAGTACAGTAGCTTTGGTAGTTTCTTTGATAATTTTTACAAGTATTCTAAAATACATAAATTGGCGAAAAAGATGGACTGGAGAGGCGTCACGCCCAAACGGTGGCTCCTATCCAAATTTCCTACAAGTGGCGTACCGCGTCGTGGCGTAACAGGCTTCGCTCGCCGTGAATCACTGTTCCTCCACTCCACGCCCGGCGCACGCCTACCTTGGCCTGCCGGTGGCTGTCACCTGACGAGTAGGACCGTGCGGGGCCAGACGGTAGGACGCCCTGCGGGCGTCACTCTTTCCGCACGGTCGCAACCGCGCTCATATTCTTACTTCCGAACTTCCTAACCTAACCGAGCGTAACCCCCTCGAGTCACTGATCGGCCCCTTCCTGATAGGCGTATGGCGCACACTGACGTCACCCAACCGGCGGATTTAAAATTTTAGACCCTTTGTGAAAACTATCTAAGAAACTGCTTGAGCTGTGGTGCCCCCGAGGGGAGGTTGACTCCGGTATGATGCAAGAAAGATGTGGTCCAAATTTGAGCTCTCTACGTAGGGCTAATAACGTAAGTATTACAATACGCAAAGATTTGAACACAACGACACATCTGACCGACATTGTAAACTTCCCTATCTTCACACTCCGTATGTGACCGACAATCGTAACATTATCCATAATCTTCTTTAGTTAAGAAATAAATGAGACGTACATCATTCGAATAGACGATTCCGTTATGTGGCTGCTGACGTCACTTGAAACCGGAGAGATGATGAAAAGATCAAGCGCAGGCCGGCTGCGCATGCGCAGTCACAGCATTTGCTTATGTACATTTAAGAGTTCAAATCGTGTGTAAAAGTGAGTCTGTACTTAGGCTTTATGAATTAAAATTGTCTGTAACTATGACTATTCATTTACTCAGGAAAGCACAAATTTGGTTTAGGTAAAATTGTGTACTTAAATACATAAGACAATTCACGCAAATTACATCCCTTTTGGGTGCACTCATAACTTTGTTCAAAGTGAATTCTTCATATGTTCTTGCAGAAATGTAACATAGGTGTGTGGATATTCTTACATAACATGTAAGGAATCGTACATTAGCTTTGACTGCACAGAATTTCATTGAGTTATGTACAAAATTATCCACAGCCAACCAGTGTGTTCGGACAGTGAGCTTCCAGCCAGTTTCTTGGATCCGGTCTGTTCGTAAAGAAAGAAGTCGGGGCGGACTAAAGAAGGAACACAGCAAATGCTTCTGTACAATTTTGTGCAGAAGTGCGTGCGAATTAATGCATACGCAGGTTCACTCTCAATTCTGAATGCTGGTTTCAAACGTATTTTGATGCTACATGGGTTTTCTTGGTCATTCTGCCTGCGCTGTGAGTTCAATTCTTGTAGCGAGTATACTCCTCGCGAACACAGGCGAATTGAATACTTGTCGGAAGTATTCAATCCTCGTCGTTAGGCTAGTATGCTTTTTTGGAGGCTTGTATGCTTGGCCTAAAACCGAGAATATGGGATACTCCCCTCAAGTATTTACGCTTCACCGTAAGCTTTTGGAATTGAGGGTGTACGTACAAACTCGTGCGATGTTACGTAAGTTCAATACTGTACCCATTGTGTTCAAATCTTCATTAATTTACGTACTAATTCGTACGTACTCAATTCTGTATGCTTGACTCAATCGTTCTTGCCCAGAAACCTCGCATAAGCTTGATCAAGAATCTCCTCAAATGCGGGTTTCGAACAATACTTGAGCCAAGTATTGCGAGAAAGCATGTATTTGGGACAATGCTTGTAACAAGCGCAATTGCCAAGAAAAGACAATTTTGCATCGCCGAAGAATTCAGAATTGAGGGTTCAGGCACGTCTCACACGCACTTGCGAAAATTGGGGTAACGATTCCGATTATCCTCCGGACATCGAAGAATTATCCGGTATTATCCAGCATATTATCCGGCTTCATCTGCCGCGAAGCCAAGCTATGGAAATTTTCGCCTCTTTGCTTTAGAGCCGTAATTCAGCCGTCTTAAGTCTGAAATAATACACACGAAAATATCTCGATTCCCGAATTACATTTTCCAATGTAGCAGGCTGGCCCGTCCCTCGTCCCTCCGTCGAACCTCGGTGCCGGTTCCGCTCCGCTTCACCGACACCTCGGTTCGACGGGGGGACTTGGCCAGCTTGGCCTGCCGGCGGCGTTCGCGGGGGCCTCCGGCCCCCGCCTGAAGTCACTGGAGATGTGTCCCCTGGTACATATTTTTGTAACTATTAAAATCGCTAACTCAGCCCGTCCCGACACGCGGCGGGGTGCGCCTTGCAGGCGCACCACACGCAGCGGCCAACCCTAACCTCACAAATCAAACAATTCTCATAAAACAGAAACGCGCCAAAATTTTAAAATTGTTGCTACCGTACGTTTATATGCACCATAAAAGGAGTCTATTCTCCAAATTTGAAGTTCCTGTGTATACGATAAGTCAGCGAACAGACGTCCGAACGAACGAACAAACAGTCGGCATCAAACTATAAGCCCGGCTCCTGTACGTTTCTACCGAAACGTGTAGGGACGGGCTAAAAAGGTCCTATCTATCGAATAAATACCTCGAAAGTATTCACCGACCAACGGTTGATGCGTCACAGGCCCTCCAAATTTAACAAGTTTTTTTTTTAATGTTCTGCAGCACTCGGCAGTACCCTATTTTTACTCGTTCTTTGCTTCGTCGTACTACGATGATGTAGAAGCAAAAAAGAACGAGAGTATTGCGCTAGCCTTGAATGTTAAGACCCCCTTTCAACTCGAAAACCACGTTACGTAAGAAAATCGTTTACGTGGCGTTTTGATCGCATGTCGATGTAGTTTTGAAAATGACATAAATTACCACTTTATATAGTTCAAGTTTATCGCTCCTATGGAATTTAGAGACCGTAGATTGCAGAGCGGTTGACTTGTGACGAGCCGCTGGGCCCAGTCAACAATGCACACGGCGTGCTCCGCTGCTGGGCGTCAGCGTTAGCGGCTTAGTCCTGGGCAAATACTGAGAGAATTGATGAAATTAAATATTGCTTCAAATTTTTCGATGCTTCTTACTCGTTCTTTGCTACTACTACATATGCTGTAGCAAAAAAGAACGAGTATTGCGCTCGCTCTGTCTGTTATACCACACTTTCATCTCGAAAACTACATAACTTAGGAATGTTCAAAGTACACAGTTTTGATCGGACTGTGATGTAGTTTAACCCTCACAAACTCCTTTTTTTAAAAAAAAAAATATTACTCTTCCTTTGGGAATAAAGACACCGTGTCTGGGGAATAGGCGCTGCCGCCGGTCAACAATCGCTCGTACACCGTAGTGCCGCTCGGATTAGTTGGACCGCCAGTGGATGGCAGCGGCTAAGTTTTACTAAATGTATGCAATAATATTAAAATAAAGATTGCCGATTGCCATTGAGAACGCCATTGCATTCTGGGATGGACTCGTCCATTGATCTCTATTAAATCCAAGTTCCTAACATATCATTGGGATGTAGCCGCTGTCGCGGACCGCGCATCCCCTATTATCGCGATCGGTGCCTCTTCCCCGCCTGCTCTGGCGGCCATTTTCGGTCTCAGAAAAAGAGTAAATTCATTTTTCGTTTTTTTTTGCCCTAAAAAACGCGCTGTCTTATCACAGGCCGATAAAAACAGCATCATCGGAACATTCCTACGTGGTTGTCAAGATGAAAGTAGAAATAGACAGATCGAGCGCAAACTCGTTCTTTTTGCTCCTAAGTGAGGTACTATTAGAAAACTCCGAAAAATTCCGATAGAATTTCATGTAAGGTACAGGGTGTCCCACCCACATACAGTGCAGTGCATTGGGAGGCCTATCCCCCCTCTGCAGGCGCACCGCTTCCCGGCTAACCGGCATGCTCTTTCGGCCGGATGCAAACTGCCAGAAGTGATCTTCGACTATCCGCGTCGAGTCGGGCGGGACAAACCGAACAGATCCGGCCACTGCGAGCGGCCGGGAGAAGCATTATCCGATCCTCTTTGCGTGGCCAGTTCGCTAACTCGTCCCCGTTCACTCGCAAAGAATGGGGATTTTCGTCTCTGCCTGACCCGACCCATCAGCTGATCCCCCTCTCAGAGGCCAGGCAGCGTTCGCAATGAATGCAATTAACGCTGTGCAGGGCGGCGGTGGTGCGCCTGCAGATCAGGGGATAGGCAGCCCAACGCACTGCACTGTATGTGGATGGGACACTCTACGTGTACGCAAAGAACGAGCCTTTCCATGAACGCTCTGCGTTCACCCGGACAGTCTTGTTTACATTCCTCAGTTTATGAACCGAATTTTGGTGCCCCCTATTTTTACCTTTGTTTGAAGAATTCCTTGCCTGGCGGATGTCCTCAGACCAAAAATTGGACAAAAGTTTTTTTGAGACCTATCTAGAAATGCGTTTTCACACGTTCTGGCCATTGTCGATAAGAGGTGTGGAGGACATCCTTGGGACAAATATTTGAGCGTGCTCACCAACCCGTCAGGGTTTTACATAGGGGAACTGACACTCTTCGGTCAAACTTAGGCCTTATTTTATAGCACATTGAGACCATGGTTGTGAAAAAGAAACGTCACTCGGGAGAATACTTCGGCACATTTAGATAGAAATACTTCGCATTATCCGGCATTATCCTCATAAGATAATTATCCTCCGGACACATTTTCCCGGAGTCGTTACCCCCTTTGTACAGAAGCACTTCGCGCTCACGTTACCCCTCGACCTCACAAGGTGCACGCGATGACGTTGTATGCGTTGCGTGTAACGCTGTGGGTCCCCGCTGCAGGCAGCCCGGCCGCGCGGGGCAGACGGCCGGCGGGCGGCGGCCATGCGGCGCCGCACCCCGCCGCCGCTCTGCAACATTGATGCGCCGCCACGCAGCACGCAACGGCTGTGAATAATTGGCGGCAGCGGGCCGGGCCCTTGCCTCCCCGGCCGCGGCCTGCAGACGTGGGGCCGCAGTCCCGCCGCTAGCCACCCGGAGCGCTCATCTGCCGGGGGAAGGTCCCAGCCAGCACTGCCAGCACATAAGTGTCAATCCATAGCATCGGCCACTGTTTCCCAGCACCTCGGAATGCGTTGTTCCAGTAGTAACATACCGGCCGGCATAGCTTTGGTTTGCCACGACAACAAATTTTAACATTTATCTGTTGCAAAAAGTTAGCACGGTCACAGTGATTTACATGGATAAATCTGACAAAACCGCACAAAGCTGATTTTTGAAACCATCTGGCCGGTTATCTCACCGATTTCTCGAAAACGGCTGGAGTTACAGCATTTCCCTTGAAATTTCGGTTCGTAGGGTTCCTACCTTGGCCGCATTGACCTTAGAAGAGAGTTCTGAATTTTTTTTGGGGCGCACTGATTTTTCCTTACGTAAGGGGCAGTAAGGGCTCCATTCAAGTGCCCGGCGGGACCTTTTACCATGGTCCAAGAGAATCGAGACGGGTGTCAAAGTTGCTTAGAATGGACCAGACCATCTTTTAAGATGCCCGACAAGATTTTAAACACTTTTGTGAAAACAGCCCGGAGTACGGTCGCACCCGCACGGAACGGAACCTCCGTAGTCCATTCAGCGTACGGATCGGCACACCGCAGGCTACTGAGGGAAAAACACACGGAGATATGCCCCTGCGGCGCGGAAGCTGCGATACGGAAAACGGCGGCTAAAATTAAACGGAATCGTCCGCACCGCTTTCCGTCCACGAGTTCTTCCATGTAATCTGGTTCCGTAGCTTTCACACTGTTAAAAATATATTGGGAATTCCTGAAGTACTTCGGAAACTTTTTTACCAACTGATCCTTCGTTTTTTCCCAACGTAGGACGTATTGACATTGGCTCTGCTGGGAGCAAAACTCTCAAGCAGATTTAATAGAGGACACATTACCGTCCTAAATAGCCATAATGTCATACCTCAAAGTAAGGCATACTCGCTGTGACAAGTGATTTTATCCGGCGAATTCCTGAAGGTTCTCTGGAAATTCACGAAGGACTACCGGAAATAAAATTACCAACTGATCCTTCGTAATTTCCCAGACTTTTTTTTAACAGTGCAATGTTCCGTACCTCCTTCTGTACCAGAGCCCTGCATTTTTGCAGTGTGTTGCTTGAACGATAAATGTTATAGGAATATCATTCTCTTCACTGGATGCAACGCGAAAACGTTATTGAGCCGATAACATAGAGGGTGTGAATTTGCATATACGCTCGGTTTGCCAATCGTACTGCACTACCACGCCACTGTATGACCACTCGTCGGATAGGTTGCCTCCCTCCTCGACGCTTGCTCCGGGAATTAGAGCTGACGTTGGTAGCCTTTTTTGTGATTTCCGACACTTATACTGACAAATCAACTCAATTTTTTAAAATTCAGTTTTTGTTTCTACACTGCTCAACAAAATTAGCGTCGCACTTCTTGCTGAGACTGCCACTTCATTTCTAATCGGCAAAAAGAGTTCATCTTTGGAGGTGTCACTCCATGGGTCCACCTGCATGCAAGGCCCCAAAGCGCGGACTTGAATTTCTTGCTCTTAGGGTTTAACCACCACTTTAACTGGAAATCGTCGAAAACGGTCCCTATACGGCAACCTATAACAAGACTGTCCGGATAAAAGCAGAGCGTTTATGAGGAGGCTCGTTCTTTGTGTGCAAGTACCTTATATGAATTTCTGTCGGAATTTTTTTGAGTTTTCTAACAGTATCTCACATAGAAGCAAATAGAACCTGTTTGGCGCCATAGGCAGAGGTCAGGCACTCCATATTTTACGCTTCCCCCCTCCGCCCCCTGCATAGGCAAAGGATTGACGAAACACAGTTTCACCAGATTCTGAAATTTTGCACTTCGTGCGTTCGCCTTGTTAGACGTGGAGTCCAATTGTAAAATTACTCGCGAGAACGCAACAGAACTCTCCGGTGCATAATACTTTCTCCTACAGTATATAAAATGTAAGAAAACCACGATACCTTCTTTATAATTTATACGAAATTCGAATCCACATTATACATCCATGAAAACCGCTTTATACCACATCTGTCCCTCAAATATTTTTCAAGTACACATTTTAGTGTTTTACATTCAGAAAAAAAAATATCGAAAAATTTGTAGCAATATTTCATTTTATTAATTCTCTCACGAAATGCCCAGAACTTAGCCGCTAACGCTGACGCACAGCAGTGCAGAGCTCGCATGACTCGCGAGAACGCGACAGAACGTATTGTTGGCCGCTACCGGCGGCTCGACCCAACAAGGTAATACTCGACACCTACGGTCTATAAAAGGTGTAATAACCCTGATATCTTGTGAAATCTTTATTAAAATTTAAACAAATTTCCAATCCACATCACACACCGTTGATACCCCCTTAATACCATGTTCGTGTCTTGAATAGTTTTCGAGTGCATATTTTAACGTTTTAGATTCAGAAAAAAATTATCGAAAAATTTGAAACAATATTTCATTTCATCAATCCTCTCACTATTTGCCCAGGACTTAGCCGTTAGCGCTAACGCCCAGCAGCGGAGCACGCTGTATGCATTGTTGACTGGGCCCAGCGGCTCGTCACAAGTAAACCGCTCTGCTATCTGCGTTCTCTAAATTGCGTGAAATCGATAAACTTAAACTATAGATAGCGGTAAATTATACCATTTTCAAAATTACATCGACATGCGATCAAAACGGCGCGGAAACGATTTTCTGACGTAACGCGGTTTTCGAGTTGAAAGAGGGTCTTAACATTCAAGGCTAGCGCATCACTCGTTCTTTTTTGCTTCTACGTCATCGTAGTACGACGAAGCAAAGAACGAGTAAAAACCCCGCTTTCAGGGAGAAAATTGTTCACGTCGAAGTTTGCATAGCTTTCTGGGTCATCAAGCTTTTTCAACAAATTCCCCCCCCCCCCCCCCCCCCGCACCAACGCTTAATTTTGGAGGGGTTGGAGGCAACGTTTGGAAAGGGAGACTTGTCTTTTAGAGTGGTTTGTAAAAGGAGGGGGCAGGAGACTTGTATTTTTGTAAAGTGTAAGAGGCTCTATGTTCTAGCTGAGTTCTTAGACAAATGTGAAGACAAGTGTTGAGGGGGTCCAGAAGGCTTCGGTTAAGTTCGATTCCACACACATTTGTATTGTAGATACGTTCGTTTGCGAAATGAGTACCTCAAGAGTTCTCAATAATTTGCTTTTATTAATATCTGAATATACAGGATACCGTTCTTTATAGGCGTACGCCAGACCGCGTCGTGGCGTAACACGCTTCGCTCATCGCGAATCACTGTTCCGCCACTCCACGCCTGGCGCACGCCTATCTTGGCCTGCCGGCGGCTGTCACCTGACCACTACGACCCTGCGGGGCCAATCAGTCAGTAGGACGCCCTGCGGGCGTCACTCTCTCCGCACGGTCGCAACCACGCTCATTCTGGCTTCCGAACGTATCTTACATCATCCTTTCGTTATCAATGCCGCTCAACCAGTCCTGACCTACCCTTACCTGCCTCAGCCTAACCTACCCAAGCCTCCACTAACCTAACCTAACCGAGCGTAACACAGTCGAGTCACTGATCCGCCCCTCCACGACAGGCGCATGGCGCGTTCTGACCTCACCTAACCGGCGGATATTAAAATTTAGACCACTTGTGAAAATTATGTAAGAAACCGCTTGAGCTACGGTGCCCCTGAGGGGAGGTTGACTCTGGTATGATGCAAGAAAGATGTGGTCCAAATTTGAGCGTTCTACGTCAAACCGTTCTCGAGAAATCGCGCGGATAAACAGACAAAACATTTTTGACCTAGTCGGGTAAGGGCTTCGCTTTCGCTCAGCCAACAAAACGAAAATAGATGACAGAAGATACACAGGCTTAGTCTTGAAAATACACGACGTCGATCACAATCGATAGAAGATGACCACACTCAGTAGGTTTTGAGAAGTTCGCACTTAGGAAACTTTAGGCACACTATAGTCGCAAATGGCTAGTCGCCGACATGGCTAGCGGTGGGGACGATTCCGTTTAATTTTAGCCGCCGTTTTCCGTATCGCACCTTCCGTGCCGTAGGGGCAAACCACGCACTTCCGTCGGGAACGGGCCACGAGCTATATTCCGTACCCCAAAACGGACTGCAACGGCACCTGTCTATTGATTAAACGCGAGCCTCGGATTAAGACCATTTTACTTTGATTGGTTCAAGTGTCTAATTAAAGTTTATTACAAGAAAATATACTTGGCTCCTGCCCAGATAAATCGTGAAAAAGAGTGTTTTGAAACGAGAAAATAATCCAGAACCAGAAAGTGTTCGAATTTTCTTGACATGATGAGCGTGTTTCCCCATCTCAAGGCAATTTATGTTTGGATTCAGGGTTTTAGTCTTTAAGTCGAACACGGGCAATAAACAGGTAGACTAAATTACCGTAGCTGCGATGGGGACTGTAAATATTTTTGGCAGAGTTAAAACAGATCCACAAGAACTAGATCAAGCCCCACACTAAAATTTCCTTGGAGATAACTATAGCCAAAGCCACCCATGGTCACAATGGCCACTGGTCATGGCTAAGGCGGCCATGGTAAAATGCACATGGTAATCCTTGGCCATGGGCGCCATGGTAAAATTCAGCCATGGCTGATACCAATGGCCATCAGATGGCCGGTACCCATGGCCAAGGGACGGCCATGGGAAATACTGCCCACACCCAGAAAAATGACTTCTTGATCGAAGATACGAAATCCCTGATTCAAAGAAAATTTGACTTTGAATCAAGGTTTTTGCTTTGACTCAAGTCTAATTTGACCTTGGCTGGCTTCAAGTCTATTTTAGATTTGATTCGAGGGAACGTTTTTCTTCGTGTGAAGTAAAAGTAGACTCGAAGCAAAGTTTTTTGTCTTGAATCAAGTCTCATTTGACCTTTATCGAAGCTAAAGAAGACTTCATCTTTTCAAGACTACGTTTTACTGGGTGCATGGCCATCGGCTGACCATGGCAAGCAGCATCTTGGACATAATCAGCGGGATGACCAATGGCCATGGTAAGCGTGCCCATGGCCATGGTAAAAAGACTTTCTTCGCCATAGCCACCATGGTAATTTTAGTCTGAGCAGCAAATTTTTAAAACGTAAAAATAAGTCAAGTTATAGTCTTGATTCAAGAAACATCTATCATATGGTTGAGACTGACCTAGATTAAATAATATATTACCGGGCTTCAAGTCTGATGCCGACCATTCGTTCGTTTAGACGGCTGTTCCCTGACTTATCGTTATCACAGATGGACTTCCTGTATGGCGAAGATGTAGGTACGGTGGCAACAATTTTCAAACTACACTGAAAATCGAAGGGTGAGGTTTATCGCGTAATTTGGGCGATGCAGGTGTGCGTCACCTGTTTAGGGCGATGGACTTTCCATTACTCTATTAAGGAAATGAACCTAGCCCTAAAAGGGAAACGTCCCTCAAACATCGCTCGTCTAGGGCGAAAACTCTAGTAACATCACCAAATTGGGGTGATAATTTTGAACCTCGCTCATAAAAATACCTTCGGTCTCAGAAAGAAAGTAATTTTCTTTATTTTTCATTTTTTTACCCAAAAATCGCGTCTAGACCACAGGCCGATATAAACACCACCAACGGCATCACCAGAATATCCCTAGTGTGGTTTTCGAGATGAAAGTAGGTCTTAACAGATGGCGAGCGCAAATACTCGTTCTTTTTGCTTCTTTATATGTAGTAGTAGTAGCAAAGAACAAGTAAAAAGGCGATATGTCGACTTGTCTCTGGGGCGCCGGAAGTGGTTTTCACCAAGGAGGTCAAATGTTTGTAAGAGCCCTTCCCCCTCCCCCCTCAAAGACCTTGTTTTACAAATTTTCGAAATCAAAAAGGTTCCGCACTGCAAAATTGTACTTTTGGTGAGCTGATGGGGATGGCTCGATTGGTCTAATGATAGTTCACCTAAAATATTTTTAAACTAATTCCGTACATTTTAAAATGTTTTGGAAATAATTTTCCCGAGTTGGCCGAAATTTTCAGAATTATTTGAAACCACTAGGTTATGTTGGTTGGGGTTGGGTTAGGTTAGGTCGCATTATCGTTACCTAACCTAATCGAGCGAAAAAAAATCGAGAAATAATATTTCAAGTTCAATAAATATATTTTAAAATGCATGAATACATACATGAAAAAGCAATAAAGTCGCCCCTGGACGGTAAACGAACTCTATAAAGTTTAATCTGAGTGCAGTCCTGCGTCTGGTACGTTCCGCACATCTTGGGAACAAAATCGGCCGTTTTTGTCACTATTTCCTAAGAAATGAATTTTAAGGACCAAAATTTGAATAAAAGTCGTTGCAGTCGTTAGAAACGTCAGAAAATACCCCCACCACCGTTTTATTGCGTTTGGGTGTTAATTGTCCGTTCTGCATCGAAATTGAGTACCATAGTCGCCTTCCGTTCGCCTCCTAAGTGGTAGCTCCGAGTTAGCACCGACATGCGAGCGCCGGGGCGGACTCAATTAGCCCGCACGTCCGAAGCGAAACGAAAGTAAACAAAAGAAGAGGATCGGGAGGTCACAGCGCCAGTAAATTATTCTCCGGTATCATCCGGGCCCGTTGGTCCGCGGCCTTCCCGCTCAATATGAACTCCCCCACTACCGGACCCAGCCCTCCAGTGACGGGGGCTGTGAGGGGTCTCTGGGGAGACGCGCCACACCGCGAGTAAGTGTACCCGTAAAGGCTCGCCGTACTCTACCCACTAGCTCGCAGACGTAGACGACTACTTTCCAAGACTCTCTTCGGGAATAATTTTTTAAAGGAAGGGCCTCAAAAAACGGCACGCACATGTTTGAGCCTCCTGGAGGGAACGTCGATGCGACAGGACGAAAAAGCGTTGAAATGCCCTTAAATCTTGAGTTATTTTCGAATTTTCGGTGCGTTGAAGTCATCGTCCCGGCTCGCTGCGGTCATTTAAAAACGATTTCACCCGTATCTCGGAAAATGCCCCCACCCCCTCCAAAATTAAGGGTAGGTCCGGAAGGGTGGAAATTTGCTCGGTGGCAGGCTTGATGACCAAGAAAGCCATGCAGACTACGACGTGCCCAACTTTCTCACTGACAGCAGGATTTTAGGGACCTTTTCCAACCGTTTTTCGACGGTTCATCAGTCGTCACGGGGTGGTTCAAACCGCAAGCGCAAGTCGATAAAGTTCGCTCTTTGAGGCCTTGCCGGTGGACCCTCAGAGCACAACTCCTCCGAAAATCAACCCTTCATGCCGACTAGAAATATGAAGAATAGCAATGCTTAGCAAATAGCAAAGAAATACATCTTCAAATGGTCGATGTGTCTCTCCAAAGACAGAGCCATGTGTAAGGGATGAGTACTTCCTGCATTTTCTGCAGTAAGCAGCATAATGTTGCTTGTAGTCCTTGTCTCTTATAAGTGTCTTGTTCTGCTGGATTTTTTGGGCACAGTTGCAAATACACTCTTCTTGAAGAGACATGACAGGATCCTTCTCATCCCTTGAAAGTAACTTAAAAGTAAAGAAAGGTTTATTTTGACAAGCCTGGGGTGGAGGGGACGATGTCATGTTACCGCACGCGTTGGTCGTGTTGATCGTCATTTGCCATCTACTGGTGCCGTGTCCTACGTACGCTAACCCTCAATACCATATCGTACAGTGAAATGTAGTACTCTAATCGCCGTTTTTCACCCCCTATCTTGTTCGGCATGCTAAATAAGTGCTAAAACCAAAATCTGAGGACGTTAGAACAAAAAGTGTGGAAACGGTAATGCCCTACCACTACCGGCTTCGCCATATCCCTCCCCAACCAATATTTTACATCAAGATTAATACGCTGACATCTTTACACAGCGACATGCTTTTAACTGGACCCATACTACATTTTCCGATGTCGGGTAATATTACCGTAAGTAACGGTAACTTACCGAATCTTACCGGTAATATTACCCGGCCTTCAAATCCACCCCCCCCCCCCCCAGCTCACACACACGAACGCATACAGAAAGCTGTCACGTAGCTGAATCAGGCTTTCCGTACACCTGATCAGGTTTGCGGACGGCTTTCCCAGCCCTGTTACCAGCCGTTTTCCATAAATCGCGATAAAATGCCATTATCTCGCCCAAATTTGGCCGAGAAAACCGTCCTCATCAAAATTCAGGCGAAGAAATTTCCTTGCCAATTTTTTTGACCTATTCTTCACCTTTTCATTCTCAGTGGAGGGTTCTGTCAGTTTACCTGAACAAGGTAGGCGTACGCCAGACCACGTCGTGGCGTAACAGGCTTCGCTCATCGCATATAACTGCTCCGCCACACGCTTGGCGTACGCCTACCTTGGCCTGCCGGCGGCTGTCACTAGACAAGCAGGATTCTGCGGGGCTAATCAGTCAGCACACAACGAACCCCTCGAAAATAATAGATTTAGAATCGTCCCTAACTATCATCTTTTCTACAGAACATAGCATCCTGGAAATTTTATCTACGCCCAGGTTGCTTGGTGGGGAAGGGGTTGTTCAGATAGGTGAAAGTGTTGTAACAAAGAGAAAGTATAACAGAGGTAGAGGAGTACGCAAGACAAGTGTAAAGACACGGGTGCTTGGGATGTACGACACCAATTTGAAACTGGGTGCCGTCCTCTATGTCGCAAGAGAGACACAACAACCTTGATGCCCCTTATTCAAGAATACGTGAAGCCAGGCAGTGTGATCTGGACAGATGGTTGGGCGGCATACAAATGGCTTCATAAATGTGGATACACGCATCACACCGTAAATCATTCGAAAGAATTCAAGAGTGTTGATGGTACTTGCACAAACGGTGTTGAAGGATATTGGTCTAGGCTGAAACAGTTCTGTAGACACACAGAAGTTCTGCGGAGTAAATTACTAGCTGAACACATTGACCCCATCAAGTGTCAACAACACTTCCGGGGCACTCCTAGTGAAATATTTAATTCCTTCCTCATCCACATAAAAGAGAGGTACCCAGTTTAGACCGTTATGTCAATTAAATGTTGACAGCTCATGTGTTATTTGTGTTGACAACTTAAGATTAAACAAGACAAATAAAGCTTAACTGAAGAAATAATTTGTATGTGTCCTTACAAAATAAATACTCAAGGTAGTATTATTCTAGACTCACCCTTTTGTCACTCGTCCTTTGAGTCATTTCTGTGTAAATGTAGTAGCAGGTCTATGAATTTAGTACGGCCCAATTTGATTAGGTTGGTGAGTTTTTTTTTTTTCGGTTTCAAGCATTAGCGGTCCACTTTTTCCGGCCGTTTTAGTCCGTGCAACGACGACGGATGTGACGGCGACGAGACGGTGCTGTGGCTTGGGGTCTGCCCGTGGCCAGAGTGGTGTTGTAGCGAGAGTCGCGGTAGTAGTGTACCCAGGTCGCTGCCGACCTGCTGCACTATGCGAGAATCATACAAAAATATTTTACAAATGAGTCAGCCACCGTCGCGGGCTCGGCAGCTGGCCTCCTTGGGGCAAAAGAAGTACACTGGTGACCAAAATTGGCGGACTCCAGAAAAAGTGGACCGCTATTTCGTTGCTAGTCGACCTAGAGAGCTGAAACTCCGTGTGAGCATGTACCAAAGGTTCGTCTTCGAGATCCCCGGACGCCAATTTTATTGATTTACTTTAAGAGGTGCCCTTAACTGCGACAATGTCGAAAATCGCCGCGAAGGGCGACGACCAAAACCATGTGGCGGGCGAAAATTGCCAATTTTGAAATCGGCGTGAACTCGTGGACCATTGAAGCTGCTGAATCCTAAATTTCTACCCCCTACGACCATCCCCTAATTTTGAAGGGTGTGGGGGTAGTTTTTGAGTTAGGGTTCCAGGGGTTTCGTAATTGATCGCAGATGGTAGCAGAGGGATCAAGGGTGTCAAAAGCACCCGTCGCCACTTAAATCGACACCATAAAAGTGTAATAAACTCGAAAAAACTGAAAAACTAGTCTTGTTTATCCCGTCACTTTACTGACATCGTCGGTAGAGGGACGTAGAGTTAGGGTGGTGCGCGAGCCGGTTTTTCAAAGTTCGAACCTTCACAAACCAGCCGCCGGCAGGCCAAGGTAGGCGTGCGCCAGTGATTCGCGATGAGCGAAGCCTGTTACGCCACGACGCGGTCTGGCGTACGCCTATCGCCTATCTTGTTTGTAAACGACCCCTCAGCCATCCTGCAAACTTTATGGTCCTCCGTAAATGATGGTCCTCTACGTTCCGACGTCCGCCCGAATGAACGCACTGATCACACGGCTGCCCGGCTCCCGTTCATCCTTCGACTGGGCCTGGACTATCCTTAACTGCCTGGGCCTATGCCACCGAAGCCTAAATTAACCTAACCGAGCGTATACCAATCGAGTGACTAAACCGCCCCTCCATACCTGCCCCGCCCACCCAGCGGATTTTAAATTCTAGACCATTTGCGAAAACAGGAAACCGCTTAAACTGCGGCGCCCCTGAGGTGAGGTTGACTCCGATATGACGCAAGGAGGATGTATGGTCCAAATTTGAGGATTCTACTTTCGAGAAATCGCGCGGACACAGACAGATCCACAGACAGACAAAACATATTTGGGCCTGTCGGTGCAGGGCTTCATCATCGCTGAGCTAATTAACGTTGCGTTCTGTCGCATTTTTGCTTGGGAATATTTCTGTTCTAACATGTACGAGGATGGGACTGGCTGTCCTACCCAGAAACATCTTTGGGCCCCCGGCGGGCGGGCCGTCACCCTGCTGAGCGGGGTCTGACTGTTAGCAGTAGCTGTATCGGCTGAGGCCAAGGCCCTCATGACCCTCACAAGAGAAATGCCGCGCAAATAGCTTGCGCACACTACAAATCCAAATGCATGACTTTACGCACTACTTATAGCGTGGTCTGGGACCACACATTAGCTTGTGCACGGTTGTAGAACACGCTGTAACTAATGCGTGGTCGCATACCATGCATTATCGTGTGGTCCCTACCTGGCTGTAGCTAATGTGTGGTGTTGTGGGGGTGAACACCAAACATTTCCTAATGCATGGTCTGACACCACACATTAGCTTGTGCACGGTTGTAGAACACGCTGTAACTAATGCGTGGTCGCATACCATGCATTATCGTGTGGTCCCTACCTAGCTGTAGCTAATGTGTGGTGTTGTGGGGGTGAACACCAAACATTTCCTAATGCATGGTCTGACACCACACATTAGCTAATGCGTGGTGCTGCAACCACACATTTCCTAATGCATGGTCCTGCTACCACACATTTCGTAAAGCGTGGTGGGAAACCATGCACTAGGAAATGCATGATCTGAGACCATACAGTAAGTAATGCGTGAAGACATGCATTTGGATTTGCAGTGCACCAGCGTTATTTCACACGCGAAACTGCAGGAGCGCTAGAAAATTTGTAAATCATGTTCGCCATTAAATAAAGGGAACGAGCGGGAACAAGTTACTTACTTTTTAAAAAAAGCATTGATTTTTTGTGACCATTTCTATTCCAGGTCTTTGATGAGGCTGTTTTTCAAGGCTATTGCGTGCACTCACAGAACTTAAATGGTACGATACCCGTTGCTGGGCGCCCCGGCCCATCGGGCCATTCAGCCTGCAGTATGTACTCGAGCAGTGCCTGACTGGCTTTAAATTGTTAGTCAAAGAACATCTTGGTTTGGGTGTTTGAAATAGACGATTGCGTTACACCGAACGCAACAAGAAACAAGGAGATTGAAGTTTGCTCTTTATCTTACTGTGTTCGTCAAATAACGAGAATTTCTGTGACGATTCACCAATCACCCGAATACGTCGTCACTTTGCGATTACTTATTCGTGATGAATCAATCGTCGCGTATCACATGTCGTCTGTGACCACTTTTTCGCTATGCATATTTAGCCAGAGGATTGTTGTCAAGTGACGTTTAATATTTTTACAGGCTGCGCTTTGCGCCGCTCATTTATGGTGGAGATGTGGCGTCTGTGCACAATTTTTCCCCGTCTTCACAAAATCTTAGGTTTCGTTCCTTGCAACTACGTGATCAGGGTAAAAACTAAAATTTTGTCCAAAACCAAACACAATTTTTAGCACAAAGTCTAGAATTTAAATCATGTAACTTCACCTCAATTTTTTAGAGTGGTTTAATAGTGCTTTCAGAACTCCGCAAGTTTTTTTGCAGCCCTATTAATTTGAGGACACAGAATGGACTGAGGTGAGCGGAGGGGTCCTGATGGTGCTCGGCGGGAGTCTGGGGGAGCCCCAGTGGAGGCGCTGCAGCAGTGATGAAGGGGCCCCGCAGCGTGGCAGAAGCGGTTGAAATATCTTTACGACGCTTTCACTAGGAATCAAGGAGTCATGACCGTCGCCTAAATTTGGTAAATAAGGGGCTGTTTTATAGACTGGACCCTACATTCAAGGTTTGAGGCTAATAATAGGTTCACATGGCCTAATCTGATAAAAAAATGCGGAAAATGTAAACTGAGGTAGCCACGTCAGCCACTGTCGCGCCCATTGCTTATCAGAAAACTTCATAATGTGACCCCATTTGTGGAATCCTGGGATGAAGTTGAGACTAACTCTGGCCTCCACTCTTGGAACCGAAGCCCAACTCTTAAAACAGCGACCAGCGTCCCCAAGCCCCTTATGCCCCAAATAGAGCAATGATTATGACTCTTTTATTCTCGGTGCTCAGCCGCTTGCGCAACCTCTGAAAAAAGGCAGTGGTCCTTCCCTGCCTTGGAGAACACGCCGGCGGTGTGTGTGAGAACCGCTTTAAATTTTTTTGAGGGGGGCGGGGGGGGGGGGGGGGGGCTGATAACGGGTAGGCGTCCAGGGAAACCCCTCGGAATCCTGAAATACGCATTCACGTTTTGGTCGGCGGCAAGTTTAAACACTCTAATCGAGGTTCACCCAGTGTAGGTTGCCATTCGTCAGTTTTGTAATCTTGTATGCAATTCTACAAATTCAATCGGTATAATTTAAACTCGGATCCACCTCGCGTTTCGGACAGCTCTGACCGCTCAGGCCTCCGTCCTCGCCAGGTGCTATCACAGTCGTCTAACTAACCAAGATACAAGTGTAGGCGCATTGTGTGTTACCAGGACCCGGCGGCCTTCGTACTCGCCGCCCTGAGCCATGGGCCTCAGCACCTACCTGGCGGTCTGGACGTCCATCCTGAAGGCGCGAGACGGCGCGCTGTTCTCCCCACGGAGGCTGCTACTCGCTATGATTGGGAGCACTGTGAGTCTGACAAGAGCTGGTGGCACGAGTCCGCGTTAGCGTATTTCTCCCGAATGAGGCGTAATTTCTGATTTACGGTGTTCTGGGGCCCAAGAGAAGCGAGGAAGCCTTTGCATGCTGTGCCACTTTCTTGTTCCCCCCACTGCACTGTTATCGCAAGTGTGATGAATTCAATACGTTTAGCTGCAATGAAGACCGAGTGTGATTAGTCAAAAATATTACACCTGCAGCTGCAATGACCATTGCAATTGGACCTTCATCACAGCGAAACGTATTGGGCTCATCACACTTAGCTGCAATGAACATCAGAGATGGAGCTTCATCGCAGCTAAGTGTGATGAGCTTATCACGGTTAACTGTGATTAGTAAAAAGTACTACAGCTGCAGCTAACATGGGGTTTTATTACAGCTAGAGTGTGATGTACATCACACTCAGGATTGCAGTGTAGGGGTGTCATTGTAACCACCTTCGACCTCGAGTTTAATTTCCCCATCGAGAGATGGGGTGGGAAAGGAAAGAAGTATACTTGAATACTGCCGACTTCATAATGAAATATTATTTATTGGAAGATAGACGTGTTGGTATTTCATGGATGGAACGGAATTCAATAGATAGAGATTTGACTAAGTTGTGACTCCATGTTGGTGAACGAACGACATAAACTTTATTAGCCACAAGGAAGAAACAGTCAGTAGCATGCTGTGTATGAGAAACACTCAACGGTATGAGAAATACCTAACATCCCCCTCTTAATTGGACTTTCCGACGCCTTGTGACCCAACTCGTGACATTTGAAGCAACGATAACTCGTTCCCGATCGAGTGGAATTATAATTTTCTTTCTTCGGGTATCTCTTGGTATACATTGCAACTTCGTCACTGGCTTCCCTTCTTGAATATTCTTGTAGCAATTGTCCCACCATGCTATCAAGTTTTACTTCCTTTGACGCTGCTGCCAAGGCTGTAATAAATGCATCATATTCAGAAGTAAACCCGTTGAGGATTATTGATACTTGCCAGTCCTCAGATACTTCAGCATCTATGTCATCCAGTTCCTGACACACATTCTTCACTTTGAGGATGTAGTCATGCATGCTAGGACAGTCGCCCAATCTGCAATTCCACAAACTCCGCTGCAGTTGGATCCTCCTACCCCAACATCCAACGTCTTCAAAAGCATTTTGAATATTTTCCCATGCTTCTTTTGCTGTCTCAGCCGTATTGACATAGGCTTTTAGACTCGGGTCTATAAGCAGGCTTAGCAAATTCAGTGCCTTATCATTTTTATCTACGCCGACATCAGTTCCTGACAGTACCTTGGTTAGGCCCTTCAGGCCTATGTATGCTGACACTTGAAACTTCCAATCTTGATAGTTTTAGATTCCCGTCAGTTTCTTAAGCCCTCCAAGCATACCAGCATCCTTGTCACACATTTTAAAGGGTGGCAAAAGGTTTCATTGTCACCGTTTACCACGAGTCCCACGGGGTAAGCCGGCTCGGTAATATTTCTTTCTCTTTCTCTCACATCAACTCTTCACAGTTGATCCTTGGTCCCTCTTCTCTATTTTCCAAATGTCTGGGCCCATAACCATGTTGGTATTTCATGGATGGAACGGGATTCAATAGATGAAGGATTGACTTAGTTGTGACTCCACGTTCATGAACGAACGACATAAACTTTATTAGCCACAAGGAAGATACAGTCACTAGCAGGCTATGCATGAGAAACACTCAACGGTATGAGAAATACCTAACAAGACGCTTGCAGGGCGTCGTTTTGACTATTTGATTCTGCGGAACAGTAATTCGCGATGCCTGTTACGCTACGATGCGGTCTAGCGAACGCCTACCTTGAATTATTTGGTTATAGTCATTTTCAAATGCGCTAATATTGCCGTATGCAAGGGGGGCGATACAAAACAAAAAGATCTGCGCCGACACGGAGATCTGAACATGACCATGAACCCCTGACTCACACCGCTGACAGTCTAGCCCTAGTCCCCCTGACGAGCCGAGGTGCCTCAGGTGGCTCGGGGTGGGACCGGCACCGAGGCAAGACGGAGGGACGGGCCAGCTTGTCTGTAATAGTTTGGTCGGCCGAGCACGACCAAAAATCGACACTTTTACTCGTTAAACGGCCATACCGTTATGATTTCGAGGCGGTACATTGATGTTCCAATTCTATTTTCAAGTTTTAATTGGTCTTTGTATGCATATCGAAGCCTAAGAATTACATCAGGAATCACTAAAACTTTCGGAAAGCGTTGATGTCAAGATATAATTACTTGTTATTGCCCCGCAATGTGTAGATGCAATTACCGAAGTGGTCCCTCCCTTGGCCGCGGCGGGCCATGCTGAGTGAAGGATGCGGAAGGAGGGATGGATAGGAGACTAAGTGCTAACGAAGCGACGCGCAACTTGAAACGTGCACTGCAAATCCAAGTGTGGGCCAAACCAGGGAGTGAAATAAAAACTAAAATGAACAAAACTTATGCGAATCGGTCGGTTTTGATCCAAGCGAAACCTTGATCAAAACTAAACATTTTTCATCTAAGGCAGAGCGAAACTGAGGAGAACAAAACCATGCGAACGATAATGAGGGAAACGGAACTCCCGTTAAGCACGTTTTGTTTTGTTCATAAATGAGAACCTAGAAGACTTTAGTTTTACTCCCCGTAGGTGTTCAAAACATCAAGCGATAGTGCGGTTACACCCTCTCATGCTAATCAAATCAGGATTGGAACCATGGTACGAGTAAAGGATGATGGGGGTTCTGCAAGCAGAACAAAACATCAAGGACGGAGGTTTTGCTAGCAGGGAGAAAAACTGAGGTTTTCGTTTAGTTTTCATTTCACTCCCTGACCAAAACCACGCTGGTTAGCGTGGACCACAGTTGGCCACTTAGGTAGAATGGAATGACCACCCATAGTGAAGGACAGGGCCGATAAGGCGCCGGAAGTGTGGATCATCCGTGGTCCACACGGCCTTATGGGGGCCAAAGTGGTCCAAGCCACTAAGCGTGGAGTGTCCAGTATTGGATTTGCAGCTCATCGCCCAAGCGAATTTTCACCTTCCCACGGAGCTGATAGTTTACTCGTGAAAAATGAAAAATGGCGCATATAGGATACACATGTACCGTTAACGTACACTGTTCAAAAACGTCATTAATTAGCAGCACGTGCTGCTAACCAATGAAAATGGCTGACCTATTGTCCAATGAAAGTGGTTAGTCATTTTGAAATGATAAAAACCATTTTAGAATGACTAAAATGAGCCAAAAAGTTATTTCCAAATGGTTTTGTCATTTCAGAATTGCTAATCATCGATGATCTTGACATTTTAAAATAGTATTGTATGTTGTTCTCAAATAGCCCCAATCATTTCCAGAGCAGCCATTTTAAAATTTCATTTTGTATGGCAGTGTTTGGCGTCATGTACGTACTGGCTACGTGCCGTTAATGGCCGCGTATATCGAATAATGTCCGAGTATGTGCACATGCGCCGAGAAGGTCGACGTACCACATCAGCCTTGTCGTGTCAACCTGTTGCACTACACATTTTAGGTACACGTATGTCACACATACGGCACATTATGGTAGTCACGCCGGACATACGGAACATTATGGGAACAGGCGCGTATTTAGGGGGGTCGGGGGGTGGCTTCGCGGGTTGTCTACTTTAGGGGCAAACCTACAATTTTTGCGAGAATCAGAATCACGATGACTCTGTTGACTTGTGCACAAGAGTGCACTCGCACATGTGTACTTAATGTACGAACTCATACGAAGTCTGAAGGTGCAATCAGAACGTTGGATATAAATATTGTTTCGACCACCGCCCCGGAGTGCGTCGCGGGGCCCGGGGGGGGGGGGGGGGGGGGGGGGGAGAGGAAATACGGTGCGCTTGAGACGCCCGGACCCGACCCGAGGATCCAAAGGATCGCATAGCCTTCCCCCCCCCCCCCCCCCCCCCCTATAATTACGCGCCTGTACGGGAACATGTTATGTTGGTCATACGGAACATAAAGGTACGCCGTACACGTCGGGTTTCACGGTACATGAAGGTCAAATTGATTGTATCACCTGCTCAGAGTTCACAGCGCTGATACAGCCTGCTCCCTCCCCGTGCTCAAGGCGCCGCAAGTGCTGCTGGTCACGTCTTGCTCCTTGCTTTTCCTTGGCGTGCTCCATGCCCGCTCTGTGGTGGAGGCCTCGCAGTCCGCCAACATGTGCTGCGGCTTCTACTCGTGCCTCGGGGCCAACGTGGTCTTCTACCTGCACCGGCACCGGGTCATGCTCATCGTGGACGGCACCAGCCGGCTCGCGGAGGTCATCGAGCTGGAGGCTAGTGGGCAGGGGCAGGTGAGGAGCAGTGAGTGCAGTGCGTCTGCGTGGCCACGGTGAGGAGATAAGCTCTAACGGTGACGCGTTCACAAGTTCAACACGTCGTCACGTGACACCCATTTCATGATCGACTCCAGTGACATGTTGCTTGAATTATGAATTTGACACAAAAACCGGGTGCCCGGAAAATGTCATCTGGTTGGTTCTAGCTCTACTTACTTCAGCCAATATCTCTCTGTTGCAATAGACACCTTATGATAGCATTTCTTTCTCCTTTGACTCTTACGCCAAAACCGAAAGCGTCGGTGAGAACTTTTTAAAATGCTGCGCTAACGAGAGGCAAGTGCCTCAACTTCGAGAGGGTACCACTTTTTAAATCATGTGAACAAATTTTCTGAAATCTTTTCTTCAAAACCACCTACATGCACCCAGTTCTACGTTTTAAATGGCCTTCTAGATAAGATTAATGCGGCCTGGCAGCATCCGAACAAACGCGCTGCGCACATTAGACCTACTAGCGTCACATAAACCCTGTGTGGGAACTTGTTTTAACACGGTGCTGGCCGTGTTGCGGCAGCGCGTGCTGGCGGAGGCCGGGCGCCGGGTGCGCCGCATCACGCTTCTGCAGGTGGGCTTCGGGTCGGCGCTCATCGGCAGCCAGTGGCTGCACGTGGTGACGACGCGCCGCCCGCTGGGGCCCATCTGGCCCATGGCGGGCGGCGAGGCGGGGGCGCTGTGCGTGGGCGTGGTGGAGATGGTCACCATGCTGTGGGGCTGCACCGGCTTCTACGCGGCCGGCAACCTGGTGGCGTGCGTCGTCATCGCTCAGACGGGGCTCTACGGCGCGCTGGCCAGGTGAGGCGGGCGCCGGGGCGCGTTAGTGCGGTACTGGAGGGGGAGTGCGACACTAATCCCTCACACTCGTCACTTCCGGACCGGACCAGACCTTCTGCTCACTGAAAAAAAAAAGGCTGGGAAATCAAGAAGGATCAGTTGGTAATTTTATTTCCGACGGTCCTTCGTGAATTTCCAGAGAACCTTCAGGACCTCGCCGTATAAAATCACTAGTCACAGGTAGTGTGCGTTACTATGAGGTATGATATTGGGGCTATTGAGGAAGACCATGTGTCCCCTATGAAATGCTCTTTAGAATTTTGCTCTCGGCCTAGCGAATCTCAATCTGTCGTACGTTGGGAAAAAACGAAGGATCAGTTGGTAAAAAAGTTTCCGGAGGACTTCAGGAATTCCTAATGTATTTTTAACAATGTGCCGTGTGCGCAGAACACGGTTAAACGTCCAAACGGTGAATGCCCACAGTGCACCACAGTGGCACTGGAAATTTTTTGCGTGGTCTGAACCTTACGGTTCGTTACGGTCTGATCGAACTAGAACGCTACAGCTAGCACCGTAGCCTACCAGAAACGGCGTGGAAAGTTGTAAGAGGGGCCCATTCGGACAGGCCGCCATCTTGGGAGCCCATTCGGACATGTCCTTAACCTAACCCAACCTAAACCTAACTCAACCTAACCGCCGCCATCTTGGGAGCCCATTCGGACATGTCCTTAACCTAACCCAACCTAAACCTAACTCAACCTAACCGGCCGCCATCTTGCCCCCCCCCCCCCCCCAGGTGACCTGTCCCCAAGTGACTTTTTTAACCTAACCTAAGGCTGGTCGCCATCATTGGAGGGCTTAACCTAACCTAACCGCTGGGACCCCATTCGGACATGGCCTTAACGAGGGGCTTGTCTAGGACGACATTCACCAAAAAATAAGATTATTGCCCAATCTTATTTTTTCTGAGCGGTCTCTCAAGCGCCTGACGGCTAGGCAACACATCTCACGCAGTGCTGCACGCGGGGAGCCTTTGTTACTTCCCTTCCCGCGGTAGGGAAGGGAGCGCTGTGATGAGCTACCAACTTTCAGGTATGAAATATCCCTAGCTGTTTCCCACTGCGCCCTAGAGGCAAGCTAGATGCAGTCGTTAGAATTTTTTTTGTGCGGAAAATTCTATCCCTAGTAGGCCTATATAAAACCGCAATCATTTTTTTCTGTTTTAATTTTTTTGTGAATTTTTTATGTGAAATTTTTTCTCTTTTAAATTTTTTATGTGAAAACTTTTTTCTGTTTTGCGAAAACTTTTCTGTTTCAAATTTTTTTCTGTTTTAAATTTTTTTCTGAAAATATTTTTCTGTTTTATATTTTTTTCTGATTTTTTTTTAAAAAGAAACTCAAGAATTATTTTTTTTCTTGAAGTACATAAGAAAATGAGAATATGTTACTGGTGACATGTATTCATCACATACCACAAACCAATGCGTCTAGCATTTTCCACAGCACAATTATGGATGGGTCTTGTGGCGTGCTGTTTGCAGTGCCACGGCACAAACATCCTCGGAAGCTTACTGAGCTTAGGGCATCCTAGGATTTCTACATTAATCACATCCACCTCAGGTGCCACAATACTGTCCAGCAAACATTTTTTCTCCAGTTCTTTCACATAGATACAGGAGTACTGAGACGGCATGTGTCTGATAATGTCAAAGCACATGGTGTACGGCTTATCACCGTGTTGCCACTGGAGTCCGTGCACGTAATTCGTAACGTACTGGTTCTGGCGAATGTAATGCAGCGGCAACAGAGTGCTGTCATACGGTGGTGCGAACACCTCTGAACATCGTGTGATGTCCCACAGAGGGCTGTACAGAGAGAACTCCTTGACCACGTATTCTCCATCTATGCCTCTCAGCATTTGGATGTCGCAAGCGGCGAAGGCAACCATGGTGTGATGATGAACTGACGTCGACGACCCTTATTTTATACGCAGAATGCCACGACACACTCGCCACCTACAGGCGAAAAGCCGAAACACGCCAGCCTCCCTCACCGCAACGTATAGGCGAAAAGCCGAAAACACGCCAGCCGTCCGCGCCACGCACCGGTTTGAATTTTCCCGCCGCGCAGGGAAGAGGAGGGGAGCGCGCGCCTCTCCCCCCGCTCCTCTCCACACCTTTCGAATCTGCCGCCCCGCCGTGCCGGGAAGAGGGCTGCGCTCTACGCCGCCACCGCTGAAGCGCAGCCCCGACGATGATGCAAGCCGAGCCGACCGCACCGCCGCCGCCGCAGCGCCGGGTTTGAATTTTGGCGGTGCGCAGCGCACCCACGATCACCGGAGGTCTCGGGCCGAAACGCGCGAGGGGGTGTTCGCATACTTCAGGATGCGGCGAGGTCTCTACGACAGAGATCGACTGCGTCGCCTAACTGACTATCGTGAAGTTGGCCAACTCCGGTATGAAAAGTTGGCCAACATTCTCGGGGACCGTCCCTAAGCGACAAATATACCGCAACGTCGTCAAGACGGCGCTAAACATCATTCCGTGGACAGATAGAGTCGTGCAAACCGGCGATTGATATCACAGATGTATGCGAAATTAAATCAAGAGTATACCAGCCGGTCTCAAGGCCCCCACCCCGTCCTCGAGAGCCAACATCCCAACAGCTCCACATAGCGACACCGGCTCTTCGGCAATGCTCCTAATGGGACACGACAGCACACACACCACGACCTGTCTCGAGACTTCCTACTCCGTTCTCGCGAGCCAACTGCTTTTAAGGTTTTAACACACGCCACTGACATGTCGGACCGTGTTAAAACGTCTATCGCGGCCTTAAAATAAAGTCAACAGCGGTGGTTGCCTAGACACCGGCTTTTGAGCTTTCAACTCGCGCTACCTTCAAGTTAAATGGTAATAAAACCTCTACCGCGGCTCCACAAATTAAACGAAGAACAGCTGGTGCCTAAACACTTGCTTTTGAGGTTTTAACTCTCACCACCTTCATGTTGGATCGAGTTTAAACCTGAACCGTGACTTTAACAATTAAGTCAACAGCTGTGGTTGCCTAGACACCGGCTTTTTAGGTTCTAACTCGCGCTACCTTCGAGTTGGATAGAGTTAAAACCTCTACCGCGGCTCCACAAATTAAATAAACATCAGTAGCTGCCTAGACACCGGCTTTTAGGGTTTTAACTCGCGCTACCTCCAAGTAAGATAGAGTTAAAACCTAAACCGGGGCTCCAAAATTAAATCAACAACAGAAGGTGCCTATGCATCTGCTTCCGAAGCTGTAACTCACGCTACCTTAAAGTTGGATATGGTTAAAACTTTTACTGCGGCTCCAAAAATTAAGTAAACAACAGTAGGTGCCTATATATCTGCTTCTGAAGTTTTAACTCGCGCAACTTCAAGTGTGATAGAGTTAAAACCTCTAGGGGGGTTCCAAACATTAAAGGACCAACAGTGGGTGCCTTAACACCTGCTTTTGAGGTTTTAACTCTCACCACATATATGTTGGATCGAGTTAAAACCTGTAGCGTACCATTAAAAATTAAGTCAACAGCAGTGGCTGCCTAGACACCGGCTCTTTAGGTTCTAACTCGCGCTACCTTCGAGTTGGATAGAGTTAAAACCTCTACCGCGGCTCCAAAAATTAAATAAACAACAGTAGGTGCCTATATATCTGCTTCTGAAGTTTTAACTCGCGCAACTTCAAGTGTGATAGAGTTAAAACCTCTAGGGGGGTTCCAAACATTAAAGGACCAACAGTGGGTGCCTTAACACCTGCTTTTGAGGTTTTAACTCTCACCACATTCAACATGGGAACACCCGTGAGAGGAATTAGGCATATCGAAATCCTTCGGCTATTTCTTTAAATTTGGTGGTTAAGAGTTTCTGAACAGATCATTTTGATCGCACTGCGATTCTCTATCCAAAACGTTTTTCAGACTTTTAATATCCCGATCTTGCCGAAAAAAAAAATCACGAGGGTTTCTCATCATATGTCACCTACCCAGAGGGTACGAGTCGAACATTTCGAGTTCCGTTGAACTTTGGGACACCCTAAGGCACCTACTGTTGTTTATTTAATTTTTGGAGCCGCAGAAGAGGTTTTAACGCTATCCAACTTTAAGGTAGCGCGAGTTCAAGCTTCGGAAGCAGATGCATAGGCACCTACTGTTGTTTATTTAATTTGTGGAGCCGCGGAAGAGGTTTTAACTCTATATAACTCGAAGGTAGCGCGAGTTAGAACATAAATAGCCGGCGTCTAGGCAACCACTGCTGTTGACTTGATTTTTGGAGCCGCAGTAGAGGTTTTAACTCGGTCCGGCATGAATGTGGTGAGAGTTAAAACCTCAAAAGCAGGTGTTTAGGCACCCACTGTTGGTCCCTTAATTTTTGGAACCGCGTTAGAGGTTTTAACTCTATCACACTTGATGGTAGCGCCAGTTAAAACCTCAGAAGCCGACATATAGGCACCTACTGTTGTTTATTTAATATGTGGAGCCGCGGTAGAGGTTTTAACTCTATCTAACTCGAAGGTAGCGCGAGGTGAAACCTCAAAAGCCGGTGTCTAGGCACCTACTGTTTATTTCATTTGTGGAGCCGCGGTAGACGTTTTAACTCTATCCAACTCGAGGGCAGCGCGAGTTAAAACCTCAGAAGCCGGTGTCTAGGTACCTACTGATGTTTATTTAATTTGTGGAGCCGCGGAAGAGGTGTTAACTCTATCCAATCGAAGGTAGCGCGAGTTAGAACCGAAAAAGCCGGCGTCTAGGCAACCCCTGCTGTTGACTTAATTTTTGGAGCCGCAGTAGAGGTTTTAACTCGGTCCGGCATGAATGTGGTGAGAGTTAAAACCCCAAAAGCCGGTGTCGAGGCACCTACTGATGTTGATTTAATTTTTGAAACCGCGGTAGAGGTTTTAACTCTATCTTACTTGGAGGTAGCGCAAGTTAAAACCCCAAAAGCCTGTGTCTAGGCAGCTACTGATGTTTATTTAATTTGTGGAGCCGCAGTAGAGGTTTTAACGCGGTCCAACATGAATTTGGCGAGAGCTAAATCCTAAAAAGCATGTGTTTAGGCACCAGGTGGTTGTTTAATTTGTAGAACCATGTTAGAGGTTTTATTACCATTTAACTAGAAGGTAGCGCGAGTTGAACCCTCAAAAGCCGGTGTCTCGGCAACCACTGCTGTTGACTTATTTTTTAAAGGTACGGTAGAGGTTTTAACTCGATCCAACAAAAATGTGGTGAGAGTTAAAACCTTAAAAGCAGGTGTTTAGGCACCAGCTGCTGTTCCCTTAATTTTTGGAACCACGTTAGAGGTTTTAACTCTATCACACTTGATAGTAGCGCGAGTTAAAACTTCAGAAGCAGATATATCGTCACCTACTGTTGTTTATTTAATTTTTGGAGCCGCAGTTGAAGTTTTAACTCTATCCAACATTAAGGTTGCGCGAGTTAAAGCTTCGGGAGCAGATGCATAGGCACCTTCTGTGGTTTATTTTATTTTTTGAAGTGCGGTAGAGTTTTAAACTAGGTAGCGCGAGTTAAAACGTCAGAAGCCGGTGTTTAGGCAATTGACAGGCAGTTGACCTAATTTTTAAAGCCGCAGTAGAGGTTTTAACCCGATCCAACATGAATTTAGTGAGAGTTAAAACCCCAAAAGCCGGTGTCTAGGCAACCACTGCTGTTGACTTAATTTTTAGAGCCGCAGTAGAGGTTTTAACTCGGTCCGACATGCATGTGGTGAGAGTTAAAACCTCAAAAGCAGGTGTTTAGGCACCCACTGTTGGTCCTTTAATGTTTGGAACCACGCTAGAGGTTTTAACTCTATCACACTTGAAGTTGCGCGAGTTAAAACTTCAGAAGCAGATATATAGGCACCTACTGTTGTTTATTTAATTTTTGGAGCCGCAGTAAAAGTTTTAACTATGTCCAACTTTAAGGTAGCGTGAGTTACTGCACGGAAGCAGATGCATAGGCACCTTCTGTTGTTGATTTAATTTTGGAGCCCCGGTTTAGGTTTTAACTCTATCTTACTTGGAGGTAGCGCGAGTTAAAACCCTAAAAGCCGGTGTCTAGGCAGCTACTGATAATTATTTAATTTGTGGAGCCGCGGTAGAGGTTTTAACTCTATCCAACTCGAAGGTAGCGCGAGTTAGAACCTAAAAAGCCGGTGTCTAGGCAACCACTGCTGTTGACTTAATTGTTAAAGTCACGGTTCAGGTTTAAACTCGATCCAACATGAAGGTGGTGAGAGTTAAAACCTCAAAAGCAAGTGTTTAGGCACCAGCTGTTCTTCGTTTAATTTGTGGAACCGTGTTAGAGGTTTTATTACCATTTAACTTGAAGGTAGCGCGAGTTGAAAGCTCAAAAGCCGGTGTCTAGGCAACCACCGCTGTTGACTTTATTTTAAGGCCGCGATAGCGTTCGTCACGGTCCAACATGTCAGTGGCGTGTGTTAAAACCTTAAAAGCAGTTGGCTCGCGAGAACGCAGGGGAGCGCCACGCTGCAGCTCCCCCCCCCCCTCTACCCCAGCTCACTGCTTAGCACGTCCGCGCCCTGTAGCGCCTGCGCGCCGGCGCGCGCCTGGCCTGCGCCCTCGCCTCCGTCGTCGGGGGACAGCCGTCGCCGAGCGTTCCACTCCCCGTCCTGCCCGACTTGCTGCGGGCCGCGCCAGCGCACGCCTGGCTCGCTCGTGTCCTCGTCTCCCGTCCTGCTCGCCTCCGTCGTCGGGGGGCAGCCGCCGAGCCCTCCCCTCCCCCGACCCGATGTGGTTCGCAGTCAGCCAGACACGCCACGACGGACAGGGCTGCCGTGGCACGCGCACGCGGCCCTGGCCGTCGTGTGCGTCTCTGTCACCCTCAGGTGCTTCTTAAATGGCTAATCAGATGATAATTTTATGTTACAGGAGGGTCATACGACCTTCGAAGGCCTGTCTTCCAAAAATCCATGATGAGTTCGGGGCGCCGCCCGCATTGCTGCAGCCTCTCGACGACATTGTCGAGACGGAGAGGCAAGAGGCGAGCAGGGTGGCTGCAGAGGTGTGGGCCGTGGCCCCACCCAAGGTGGCTCATAAGACCGCGGTGGCGGCCCTGCCGGAGGAGCAGGCCGCGGCCAAGCCCAAGGCCACAACGCGCCTTCATCAGCGAGTCGCTGCACCTGCTGCTGAGGTGGTCGGGGCAACGCCCGCGGTCCCACCTGCCAGAGTACGTTTTAAAAAATCTCTAAACTTATTTTATCTTATTAAAGGGGCTACTGTAAACCTCCTTTCCTTTTTCCAGATCTCTGTGAAGGATAGGCTGGGGCCAAAACCGAAACCAACATTCGCCCAGGTGGTGTCGCGGGCAGCTGCCCCGACCACTTCACCAGCAGCCACAGCCACGGACACAATCACGCAGGCTGTCAGAAAGCGTACCGTGCCGCGCATCATCGCGCCAAAGCGCAAGGCGCCCCTATTCAAGCGAGTAAATACTAAGATTAATCTTATTTAGATAATTTATGTTTTCTGACCCGTTCATTTTATTTTCAGTCGACTGCTGCAGCTGCAGAGGTACAGAAGCGGAAACATTGATTTTACTTCGTGCTTCTATTTCTTCCTTGCTCGAAGATGTATTTATTTTTGTTCACTTAGTGTTTTGAGCAATTTTTTTTATTTTTAAGTCTGAATAGAGAAAGTGTCAGTATTCACCTTAGTCTATCACTTTCATACTACCTTTCCATACACATTAACATTCAACGACATAAGACTTTTCTGTTAAATTACATTTTGAATGGACATCTATTTCGCTTATTAGAATTTACACATAAACGAGTTAATATAGCTCATATTCTTAATAAGTATTCGACTCTGGTCAGTCCTCTCACACATGGTGGGAAATATATCAAAAGTACAAGCAGAATGTTGTAGAGAAAATTTAAAGTCAGTTTAATCTTTTATTTACACTGAAATTAAGAGCTTTTGTCTTGAGGTTCACAACGAAATTAAAACGTTTCTGCTCATAGGGAAACGTGAGCAGACTACTGATCAAAGCTAGCACCTTACTCGCTCTATCTCGCAAGATTACTCAGCAAGGGGCACATAGCATCGAGGGTGTAAAACACTGCATCTCATAGCTATGAACTTGTTTTCACATATACACACACACAGTTGAGGTTAGAAGCTCAACGGAGAAAAAATAAAATAACCGTACGAGAGCACAGGGGCACTCTGTGACTGGCAAGTCAAGGCAGCAGATACGATTTTAACCGGGGCAGCGATTGGCACCGCGCGATATGAGCGCCACCTATCGGGTAATTCGGAATTCATTTATTCAAGTCGGTACACGCACGGAGCGAGGGTGGGGCACTGTTGGCAGGGGGGGGGGGGGGGCGGGGTGAGGGGGTGAGCGCCAGCGGCGTGCGCCACCTAGCGGCGGAGTATGAACTAGTCACACTACGCCACGCCACTCCGCCTGCGGCGCCGCTTCAGTGCGTGCTGCCACCTATCGGCAGTCGAGAGAACTAACGCGCCGTGGATAAAAGCGATGCCCGCCGCACACACATCGTCAGTCTCGTCGTTGTCGTGACTGCCTCAAGCATCGTTTTCCTCAAGTCTCTTCGCTTTTGCCGTGCTTCGTCACATCCAACTTGTCTTTTTAAAGACAAATTACTTCTATAGTCTTTAATGCCGCATCTTTTCGTCATGGATTCCTCTTCTTTGAAGAATGTTCTGGACGAATGGGATGGTGGTTGCTTTCTAGATTGTAGTCAGCTTTCTGAAGCCTACACTCTCTTTCTCTTGGCGCTTCTTGATGCCACTCCTGAAGAACGCCAAGACCCCAGTGTCCTCCCTTTCCTCCGGGTTGGATACGGGGCGTACCTGCGGGATCAGGGCAGCGCTGACCCCAACGCCGCCCTGACCTACGGGATGGCCACTGCCCTGGTCGGTGGCGGTAGTACAGCGGGTACGAAGCGCTCCGCTACCCCCGCGCCGGAGCCCCCTGCTGAGGCAGCCCGCCCCGCCCTTCGGCTATTTCGGCCGTGGGAGTCGCCCCGCCCCGCCACGCCCCGCACCCTGTCACCGCAGCCCGGACCGTCCCGCACGCCGCCCGGGTCACCCCAGCCCGGACCGTCGGGGGTCAAACGGCCGCGGGGCGACGAGGAGCATGACGCCGAGGAGAGTATTGAACAGCCTACACTCGAGGTGCTGCAAACGCGTCAGCGTGAGCTCCGGCGGTTCAAGGCTACCTTCCGAGAGGAGACCATGTTGATAAAAGGTCTTGGTGACACTCTTCCATCAGAGGGGGTCGTCGTGTCCTTGTTCGATACAATGCTCCAGAGGCAGCAGGAAGCGGTTGGCGCAAAAGATGACGATCGAGTCATCCTGGAAATTCAGAACGCCGAGAATGCCGAAAACCCACTCTGGTTCAGCATGCGCCGTGCTGATCAACTCGATGGAAAGGTTATTTTGGACAATCTCAGTAGATTTTTAAACTCAAACCAAGGCTTTATGTCAGAAGGGCAGCTGAAAATCAGATACATACATATTCCTACGCCAGAGGCCGGGGGTAGGCGTCGTGCCCGTGTCGCCAATGAGTCCATGGACGATTGGCTTAAAAGGATGATCGAGTCAAAAACTATTTTCTGTCCAGACAATACCACCGACTCCATGTGCCTCGCACGGAGTGTTGCCGTGGCATTGGCACGCGGTAACATGGAGAATCGAGCATTCTCACGTATGAGGCAGCCTGATTCGGCCATACAAAGTAAAGAGGCTGCCAGGTTGTGTGAGTTGGCGGGGATCGACCCTAATAAGTCATGTGGGCTGGATGAAGTGCGTCAACTACAAGATGTTCTTCCTGACCACAGGCTTTGTGTTTTCACCGGTGTTCCTCGGAAAGTACACAGCGGGGAGAAAAAATATTTACCTCCTGCTTCACAAGGAACATTTTCACGCCATACTCTATCCCTGCCAAGCTTTCGAGTACGAGTTATCTTGTGAGCGTTGTGCAACTTTTTACAAGCACAAGGGGGAGCACCGTTGCATAGGGACTTGTTGGCGCTGGGGAACTGACATTCATGATGACACAACACTCCCATTCAAGCACTTTGTTGACTGCTTACATAAATTCAGGGGCGACGAGTGCTACAATAATCACAAGACTTTGAAGTTGCCATTTTCAGATAAAACAAAATGTGACACTTTCAAATTCTGTATCCGCTGTGAAAAAAGTTACAGCGTCCTGAGAGGAAAACGGCACGTGTGCGGCTTTGTTTACTGTAATTATTGTAAGGAAAATGTAAGGGAAAACCATCTTTGCTACATTCAACGCTAGGAGGAAAAACAGAAGAAAGAGAAATGGACTTATGTCACAATATATTACGATATAGAGACGACTCAGTGTGAGCCTGTAGAGGGAAAAAAAATGTGTTCGAACACAAACCAAATCCCTTAGTTTGTCAAGCAGTCTGTGCAGAATGCTCTAATTTACCACAAAATGATTATTTTTGTGTTGTGTGCAAGACACGTCAACAAATATTCCATAATTTGGACGCTGGAAATATAAATGTGATGAGTCAGTTTATCGACTACCTGCTTCCCTGCCAAAACAGAAATTTTACTTGTGGCTCATAATGCAAAGTCCTTTGACGCCATCTTTGTGCTACAGGAAGTTTATTGTTTATTGACTCCCTCATGTTTTTACCCATGCCTTTAAGTGCCATGCCAAAGTCCCTTTCTTTAACAGAGTTAAAGAAAGGTTATTTTCCATTTTTGGCAAATAAACCTGAATACTACACATATGAAGGTCAACTTCCCGACCGTGATTTATACTGTGTCTCGGGTATGAAGTCGAAGGCTGCAGTAGGCTTTAACAAGTGGTATGATAAGCGAGTAGAAAAAAATTATCTCTTTAATTTTAGGCGTGAGCTTATTGATTATTGTGTTTCTGACGTCACCATCCTGCGTCAGGCTTGCCATGCATTTCGAGAGCTTTTCCAGAACATTGCAGGCTTTGACCCTATGTTCAATTGTGTCACTTTGGGTAGTGCCTGCATGGCTGCGTTCCGACGTAACTTTTTGCCTGAGAACACGATAGGAATAGTACCTCCTGGGGGCTACCATGGGCGGGGAAAACAAAGCCATGCAGCCTTGCAGTGGCTCGATTATGAAACCTTTAAGTTGGGGCTGAAAATACACACTATCTACACTGATAGGGAAGTTTCAGTACTGGGCAGAAGGGTGGATGGGTATGCAGAAATTCCCCAGCCCGATGGAACAGTTGAAAAAAGAATTTACCAGTTTCACGGTGATTATTGGCACCAGTGCCCAAAACACTTCCCTGCCACACGAGAGTCTGGGGAAAATCGTTTCGAGCAAACAAAACGGTTGACGGCTCTTTTTAAAAGGGCAGGATACACGGTAATAGAGAAATGGGAATGCGAGTTTAGGGATGACCTAAAATCAGATCCTGCAGTCAAACAGTATTTTGAGACCCACCCAACTACCCGGGCCACACCCCTGAATCTCAGAGACGGTCTCTACGGAGGTCGTACAAGCGCATTGCGGTGGTACCACAAGGCAGACATTGCTAATGGAGAGAAAATCAAGATGGTTGATGTTGTGAGTAAGTACCCCTCGACGAACTTACGCGGGGAGTACCCATATGGTAATCCGACCCTCTACTTAGAAGGCGACCCTCACATGCCGACGCTAGAGAAATGGAACGGGATGATAAAATGCACAGTGCTGCCCCCTCGTGATTTGTTCATCCCTGTGCCGTCCTATAAATGTAATGCGAAACTCATGTTCCCTCTTTGTAGGATATGTATGGGAACAGAGAGTTCTGAGCTTTGTCAACATAACCCTGCTGACCGTCAACTGACAGGCAATTGGTGCGCGCCTGAACTAAAGTTAGCAGTGCAGGAGAAGGGCTACAAACTCATTTCAGTACATGAAGTGTACCAATATCCAGGCACAAAACAATACAACCCCGAAACAGGAGAAGATGGCATCATGTCAGGTTACATCCGTCGCTTTATGGCGTTGAAAATTGAAGCTAGCGGGTGGCCTGTCGAATGTGAGACCGAGGAGCAAAAACAAAAGTATGTTGCTGATGTCTTAAGATATGACGGCATCACGATTAACCCAGACAAAATTGAGAAGAATGCTGCTCTTCGTACATTAGGAAAGCTCATGGCGAACAGTTATTGGGGGAAATATGGAGAAAAGACCCTTCGGCCGAGCACAGAATTAATCTATAAATATGAGGACTTAATGACACTTATCACAGACCCAACGAAGAAGATCACAGGTTTAGTGCCTCTAGGAGATCACTGTCTCCAAGTTTCATGGAAGTATATTGCAGAGACGGAAGTTTCACTTCCTACTTCTTCTGTAATATTGGCTGCATTTACCACATGCTTTGGTCGGTTGCAATTATATAAGTATCTGGATGTTGTACAGAAAAGAGCTCTATACCACGATACCGATTCTGTGGCTTATATTAGTCGTCCTGGTGAGCCTGACCTCCCTCTAGGGACCCACCTCGGAGATTTAACCGACCAAATCGAGGAGGACTATGGCCCGGGCTCGTACATTACTGAGTTCGTCGCAGGGGGTCCAAAAAACTATGCCTACAAGGTGGCCGTGGGTGGAGACTTGGACAAAATTAAAGTTACAATTAAGGTGAGAGGTGTTACAATTAATAAATCCTGTGATGAACTCATTACCTTTGAAAATCTGAAGGAAATGGTAATGGGTGACAGGGAGAAAGTTGAGGTACCCATCCCTCGCCAGATCGCACGGTTACCCTCATGGAAGGTAGTTCCGCGTTCCGCATCGAAGAACTGGCGGCCCTTGAACACGAAGCGACGCCGTATCGGCGGAACTCACACCGTCCCTCACGGCTTTAATGCTTGGGGGGACGAAGATGAAGAAGACCTCTTGGAGGCTATGGATATTCTCGCGGACTCCTAAGTCCTAAGTTTCATGCGCAGGAGAGGAGCAGGCTGGCCCTATAAAAGCGTGGTGCTCACACGTACTGTAATCAGTTGTACAGACGCTTTAATTCATGATGGATGTCAGATTCCAGCATGCGTGTACGGCTCTCATTATTGGAGGTACAGGAGCCAGAAAGACCTATTTTATGAAACGTGTGATTGAGCACAGAAAGGATGTGTTTAATACGGCCTTCGACCGCATTATCGTGTATTATTCAGAGTGGCAGCTTCTGTATGAGGAGTTGTCTTCTAAGCACGAGGTCGATTTCAGACAAGAGCTTCCTTTGCTCGACGACCACCCGCACGGCCAGGGTCCTAAGTTGATCATTATCGATGATTTTATGGATGAAATTAGGCAGCACAGTAAAGAAATCTTGAAATTCTTCATCAAGGGTTCACACCATCGAAATCTCTCTATATTCTTCCTGAGTCAGTGTTTGTTTCCTGAGGGGTTAAGACAGATCAGTCTTAATACACACTATATTGTGCTTTTTAAATCAAGCCGAGACTTAAGTCAGATACGAACCTTCTGCTTGCAAGTGGATCCTCAGCACTGGCGTGCTCTCCTTTAGGCTTACGAGGACGCTACCCAGGTCGGACATAGCTACATTCTGTTTGATTTTAAGCCTCAACAGATAGACCAGCTGCGTAAACGCACACACATCATTCCGGACGAAACGGGGGTGGTCTACATCCCCAAGGGAAAGTATAAAAGGGTAGTGCACAAGCACTAGATAAGTCATTTGCTAACGATGTCTCAAAACGTGAAGACGCACAAGGCTCTGCTGCAAGCTCTTCCGACAGCTAAGCCAGCCCTGCGTAAAGCGATTCTTGAGAAAGCTGACAAGGCACTAATTTTTGCCATTTGTGAGATCTCTGAGAATCTCCTCATCCGAAATATAAAGCTCTCAGACGAGCAGAGAAATAAGCTGCGGGAACATCGCCACCAGATACGTACACTTGCACAGAGAGGAGGTGGTATAAAAGTACAGGATAAGAGAAAAACAGTCCTTCAGAAGGGCGGTGCTTTTCTCCCCCTGCTGAAATGCACGATGCGCCCACTTCCAGTCCGCAGATCCAGATAAGTTCTCTGGACACGGAAATGAGTCACATTTTAAACAAGCAGTATGCGGACGACTCTGAAAAATGGAAGAGGTACAATGAAGCACTTCAAAGGTATCTTCACTTCTCTAACGAGTCTCGGAAACCGATCTTGATACAGTTAGAGTCGGTCGATGGGGAATCAGAGGAGGAAAGCGAATCGCTCATGCGTGCTCAGCTCGGTTCCGTCGTGCCAAAGACAGGCACTGAGGATTTACGATTATTTGTCTCAGACCGGCTCAAGAGTCACATGGGACGCGACAGGGACCGTGGCGATCGATGGTGCAAAGCAAGCCCACTCAAATATCATCGATCTGATCAGTGATCTCACACGATTGCGAAAAAATATAGAACCTATCGGTGTAGGAAAATTCATACTGGCTCTGGCTCACATGAACATTCCTCTGGAATTAATAGGCAACGAAAAAAGGAGACACGCCATTCATCAGGCGAAACAGTCAGGAGGTGGTCATGGTGCCGACACGACAGTCAAAGTGCGTCAGCGACCCTCGCTCAAAAAACCTTGCCAGAGAGTCAAAAGGCCTCCAAAAAAACAACCTACATGGAACGCTTGGTAAAGTGTTCCACACACCAGCCCATCCTGCGTCCTACAGTACACCATGTAAGCTGTGGCGTGCCACTGGAGAAAAGAAAGAAAAGGTAGACACCTTCTTACTGGGGGAAGATGCTTATACCTTACACAAGCACTCAAGACGCCATTTCCCTCGTAATGTCACCTATGCTGATAATATAGATGACTGTTGGCAGACTGACCTGACTGACCTCCAGTCTTTAAGAGAAGATAATCACAACTACGCCTACATTTTATGTGTGATCGATGTCTTCTCTAAGTTTGCCTGGGCTGTGCCTATCAAGGACAAGTCAGCAAAGTCGATTGCCAGTGGCTTCGAAAAATTATTTAAGGGCACGGCACGTCGTCCCACACGTCTTTTCTCTGACAACGGCAAAGAGCACAGGAATAAAGTCTTCCAGAAGTATCTGAAAGATCTGGACATAAAGTATTTCCACACTTTTGATCCTGAGACAAAGTGTTCTGTAGTCGAACGTTGGCAGAGAACTCTAAAAACAAAATTATTTAAAAGATGTACTGCTACTGGCAACTACTGCTACGTAGACGGTTTGTTGGATGATACAGTCAACGCCTATAATCACACTTTTCACAGGTCCATTAAAACGAGACCCGTGGATGTGACAGCTGATCGTGTATTAGAAGTGTACAACAACCTCTATGGCGGGGAAAAAGAAACAAAGAAGCCGAAGTTCAGAGTCGGGGACTTCGTCAGAATCAGTAGAGAAAAGCAAAGATTCGAAAAAGGATTCAACTGGTACTGCAGCGAGGAGATTTATAAGATCTCTCAGGTCATTCCTCATGACTTGCCGGTGTACCGGTTGGAGGATCTCGATCAGGATAAGATTGAGGGCACGTTTTATGAGCAGGAGCTCCAGAAGGTCACGAAGCCCGAGGCCTTCCAAATAGAATATATAGTAAAGTCTAAGACTGAGAAAGGCATTCGCAAACACCTTGTTCACTGGAGGGGTTATCCTGAGAAATCTCGGTCTTGGATTCTCGACAGCGACCTCATCACGAGCTAAGATGGATTTCTATGCTTATCTTCCTAGCAATGCTAATCCCGATGTTTATCCTGACAACATAACATCCCATTTTAAAATCGAACTCTCTACGAGAATGGAATTGCACGGGAGATGGCAGGCCGCTCTCATCGAGCTCCATTATCCTAACACCGTGGCACAAGTCCTTGAAGGTGAAAATGAGATCACTATCCAGTCTGATCATATTGTCGACACCGTGTATGTACAGCCAGGGACGTATCCGAACAAGGAGGAATTTCTTGTGGCTATTCATCAAGCTGTAAGAACGTTCGATAACGACATTCATGGTAAAAATCCTTTCGAGGAGACACCCGACAGGAGCCTTGTGTTTGACGCTTTCACTCAGGACGACAAGGCAAAGGCCACTTTCTCGCCACGGCTGGCACTTCAGCTTGGACTGGAGCAACCTGGCCCCTATCCTGCGAACGAGCGTCTACACGCAGCTAAGCCCGTCGATATCTCTCTGGGCATCCCCTCTCAGATGTTCGTGTACTTGGACATCTTGTCAGATCAGATCGTGGGGCACACAAGGGCACCGCTCCTGCGGACGGTACCCCTTAGTATAAATACGACGTACGGTAGCATGTCGATATTTCACTGTGAGCACCCTATCTACTTCGAGTTGAAGACAAAGTCTTTCGACACCCTGGAAATAGATATAAGGGACCACGCAGGCCGCTACGTGCCATTCGATCACGGAACGTTAACGCTGCTAGTGCACTTTAAACAGCTGTGATGGCTCCTCAGACGCATTACAACGACTATTACGTTAATCAGGCGGGCGGCGGCGGTGCCGGAAATTATTACGCGGGCGCCCCGTATCAGAAAGGCTACGGCATAGGCTCCTGGCTCGGCGGTCTATTTCGATCGGTTTTTCCGCTGTTCCGGAGCGGCGCGGCTGCTGTCGGTCGGGAGGCGGCGCGGGCCGGAGGTGCGATTCTCAACGACGTCGCGGCCGGTCAAAATCTGAACGATAGCATGAATAGACAGATGCAGGAGATGATAAATCAGCTAAAGCGAAAGGCAGAGGCCTCTATGAAGGGGGCTGGGAGTATAAAAAGGGGCAGACCACGCAAAGCGAACCATTCTACCGCTAGCGGTCGTAAGAGAAACACGTCAGAAGGCAAGGACGAATTCGATAAGTAATGGCTTTCATGCACCCCCAGTCTCATGAGTGTCTCCCCTCAGAACTGGATTTGTGGTTGGTTCCACCCACCCAAACCGTTCTCGAGGGAACACACTGGGTGCCTTACAAACCACTCACGACACTCGATGCTGCGAACACCGTAGAATTTTCGATTCCTGGTGTGGGTCATGAGTACATCGACCCAGCCCACACGATGCTGTATGTGAAAGCAAAAATTGTCAAGGCTGATGGCACAGACATAGCAGCTGCCGACAACAGCGATGCTGCACCGGTTAATTACGCTCTCCATGCCCTCTGAAGTCAAGTGGACATCAGTCTTAATCAGAAAGTGATATCTCACTTCAGCATGACCTATCCTTACAGAGCTTACATCGAGTCTCTTCTAAATTACGATACAGCTGCAAAAAATTCTCACATGACACAGAGACTGTGGTACGATGACACGCCTGATCATTTCGATTCACATCTCTGAATGACGAAGAAAACACAGGCCTTGCCCAGAGGCGCGACCTCACAGCAAGGAGCCGTACGTTTGAGATGATGGGTCCCCTCCATATCGATTTTTTCAACCAAGACCATTTTCTGCTGATAACGTAGAGCTCCGTATAAAACTGATCAGAAATCGTGATGCGTTCACACTCATGTCCACAGCTGGGACGGAGAAGATACTTCTCCTTGACGCTACACTGTACGTCCGGAAAGTCACTGTCTCCCCCTCTGTTCTGCTCGCACACGTGCAAGCCTTAGAGAAAGCTCCTGCCAAGTACCCCGTGAATAGAGTGGACATTACAACAGTCACAATCACCCAAGGGCTGAGAGATAAAAATATCGATAATCTGTTCATGAATCAGATGCCCCAGAGAGTGATTATTGGGTTTGTGGACAATCGTGCTTTTAATGCCGATTTTGCACGGAATCCCTTTAACTTCCAGCACTTAAATGTGAACTACCTTAGTCTGATGGTAGACGGTCATCCCGTCACGGCTCAGCCACTGACACCTGACTTTCGTAACGGACTGTACATGGAAGCGTACAACACACTCTTCTGTGGGACAGGCATTCATTGGAAGGACGAAGGCAATAACGTCAGTTTTGCCGCTTACCCTGGCGGGAGTGCTCTGTACTGTTTCGACCTCTCTCCAGATCTGTCCGCAAACGAACCCCACTGGAATCTCCAGAGACAAGGGACACTTCGTCTTGAAGTGAAGTTCGGAGCTCCTATCGCTGCACCAGTGAACTGCATTATTTATGCCGAGTTCCATAACTTGATCGAAATCGATAAAAATAGGAACGTGATTGTTGACAATAACGTCTGATCATGGACGAGGGCTTAGACGGTGGTACGTTAGACACGATGATGCGAACGGACAAACACATCGCTCCTCTCTACGAAGGTGTTTTCGCGGCAGACACGTTGCCAAGACGTTTAGATAAACGGCCAGCATTACTCATATGTAACACAGATCCTATCTCAAAACCAGGGTCTCACTGGGTAGCTTTCTACGTCGATCAGAACGGGGCCGGAGAGTTCTGGGATTCTTACGGAATGCCGCCAATAGTACCACAGCATCGCAAGTTTATGGACAGAGTGTGTAAAAAGTGGACATATAATCACAGCAGTTTGCAAGCAATCGATTCTAAAGTGTGTGGAGAGTATTGCGTCCTATACTTAGCACACAGAGCACACGGTTACACGTTGCACAAATTTGTGAAAACATTATTCACAGACAATGCAGAAAAAAATGATGCCTTAGTTCGGAAAATGTTCAAGCACATGTACACTGCTCACTGTATACTCCCAAATAAAAAATTACAGGGGTGTACTTCAAGAAAAAAAAATAATCAAGTTTCACCAAAAAAATTTAAACAGAAAAAAAATTAAATAAAATAACAAAAAATTTAAAACAATTTTTTAAAACAAAAAAAATTTAGAACAGAAAAAATGATTGCGGTTTTTGTATAGGCCTACTGGGGATAGAATTTTCCGCACAAAAAAATTCTAACGACTGCATCTAGCTTGCCTCTAGGGCGCAGTGGGAAACAGCTAGGGATATTTCTTACCTGAAAGTTGGTAGCTCATCACAGCACTCCCCTCCCTACCGCGGGAAGGGAAGTGACAAAGGCTCCCCGCGTGCAGCACTGCGTGAGATGTGTTGCCTAACCGTCAGACGCTTGAGAGACCACTCAGAAAAAATAAGATTGGGCAATAATCTTAATTTTTGGTGAATGTCGTCCTAGACAAGCCCCTCGTTTAGGCCATGTCCGAATGGGGTCCCAGCGGTTAGGTTAGGTTAAGCCCTCCAAAGATGGCGACCAGCCTTAGGTTAGGTTAAAAAAGTCACTTGGGGACAGGTCACCGGGGGGGAGGGGGGCAAGATGGCGGCCGGTTAGGTTGAGTTAGGTTTAGGTTGGGTTAGGTTTAGGTTGGGTTGGGGTTAGGTTGGGTTAGGTTTAGGTTGGGTTAGGTTAAGGACATGTCCGAATGGGCTCCCAAGATGGCGGCGGTTAGGTTGAGTTAGGTTTAGGTTGGGTTAGGTTAAGGACATGTCCGAATGGGCTCCCAAGATGGCGGCCTGTCCGAATGGGCCCCTCTTACTACTGTGGAACGTAGAACTTCGCCGTTAAAACAATTCACAATAATATATACACCGCTGTCTTATAATATGTGGAATCTTGAAATCTGTTGGACAAAATACTGACCTTAGATATGAAAAGTTGGTACAGTTCTGAGGCCTAGGCAGAATGATGGTTAGTGGAGCCGAGGGGTTTTAATAGAGATAGCTGTCCTTAAACCTTACGCATGTGTGAGTTTCACCGGTACCATTTTCCAAGTGCGCCTATGTACCATATGACAGCAGTGCTTATATTATAATGAACTGTTCTACGGTACACACCGTCATCATATTTTTACTGCAGTAGATTTTCCAACCCTAGTTTCCCCATATTCTTAGTGACCCGAGCAGTACATTTTGCTATTTACTATTTTTACCTAACATCTAATAGGTTAGCCTTCAGTTGTGTAACTCATAGTGTTGTAACTGAAAGCTGGTAGAGCACATTAAATATTGATGTGCTTGTTTGTACGTTGCAACGTAACGATCTGAGCATACAATACAATATTGTTCATTTCAATGCACAAAAGTATCCTCTGCTATGCACAATAATCGTACATTACTTTCAGCATGCGACTATTGTCCAATACAGTATAAAATTATAAAAATATTGTATATTTCAACGTAAATTTTTTTAACTTGCATTTACACTGGCGACCAAATTTAGCTGTCCGCACATACACTTCCACTTACGTACAAATTTATACGAAACTATTCATAATTCAGGAGATTTTGTACGTAACTAGGCACATGATTGGACGTCATATAACGGGCTGATAAAATCGCATGCATAAGGCTCACGAACATAGATTGTGCAAAAATTATGTAGTGCATGTAGTTAAGTCCGTAAACATTTAGTGTGCAGTGGCTGAGTGCGACAGAACGTTACGCTGCCTGCAGGCGGCTCGCGGAGGCGCGCGGCAGCCGGACGGAGCTGGTCCGCATCGTCCAGCACCATCAGCGGCTCTGCTCGCTCAGCAGCCAGTTTGAGCGGCTCTACGCCGGCAGCATCGCCCACTGGATGCTGTGCTGCTTCACCTGCCCCCTTATCAGCACGCTGCAGGCAGGCATCAGTCCGATAATCACTCATTGTACACTCGGAGACCCAACTCATATTACCCTCATTAAAACACAATCCCAAACACCCGGCCACAATCCACGGCATTCCTGTGCACGCCGTAAGCCCAGGTGTGATGTGCATTACACTCCAGCTGTGATAAAACTCCATATCAGCTGCAATTGTAGTATTTTTCATTAATCACAGTTAACTGTAATGAGTTCATCGCACTTCTAAGGGTGTTAAACTCCGAATTCGGTGAAACTCTTTTTGCAGTATGTACTGCCCACACGACCCCCAGATACCAAATTTTAGCTTCTCCTATCGGCTAGTTCCGGAGGCATTAATTAATAGCATTGAAACGTGCTCAGTTTGAAAGAACACGCTCCTGTCTACGCTGCGTAAACCACCGTTTGTCCACGCTACGAAGTGTGGACCACGGATCGTCCACTCTATCAAGCGTGGGGATTTGCAGTGCGGTCGGTACCGAAACTGGCAAACTCATATCGCTCCAGGATGTACAGTATGGGCACTCTGCCGGGAGAAGTTGGACACGATGATGGCATGGTGCTGCCCAAGGGGGTATTCACCTCGAAAAAAAGCGTCCCGAGCACTCCCTATTACGGACATTACGCGTGATGGATTGTATTACACTTATTACGCTTCGATTACAGGTATTTCAATAGATTACCTTCCATTACGCCCCATCACACTCTATTACACCCAATTACAATTTTCTTATGTATTACGACAGTACTGCTGGCGTTACAGGCGATTATTCGTATTACTGACAGAACAGTTATTACGCCAATTATAGGCTACTACATATACCATTACGCGTATTACATACGATTACTGGTATTACTAACTATTGCGTCTATTACACAAATTACGATCATTACGGGGTATTACATACTCTACTACATCTATTACGGACTATTACAGGTTATTCCGGGTATTACGAATTATTACGGCTATTACGGGGCCCTTACAAGCAAGTGTGCCGACTACTACCTCAGTGAATACCCCCTTGGTGCTGCCCGGCCGGAACCCTGCGCTGTGCCGCTGGGCCTCCCGGCCGGCCCGCGGAACCCAACCGCACAGCGTCCCCCTCTCGCCTGAGAACCTACAGCCACAGCGGACACTGTGACGAGGGGATGCCCCGAGGTGTCAGACTCAGATTTCGATGAAACTTTTTTCGCAGTATGTGCTCCCTACAAGACCCCGAGAAACCAAATTTTAGCTGCCCTTATCGGCTAGTTCCGGAGATATTAATTTTTAAAGCATTAAAACGGGCTTAATTTGAAAGATACTGCGGTTGTAACGAGGATTTTTTGAAAAATTCAAAATAATTTTCTAGGGTCAATTTTACAAAAGTACGGTGCTGGGAAGGACTGAAATTTCAAGGACAACGCTGTAACTCATGCCGCGTCTTCAGTATGATTCCCGTACACAGCGTTTGAAATTTCAGTCCTTTAGGGCCGTACTTCTAATTGACCTTAGGAAAGTACACTGGCGACCTAAATTAGCGGTCCATTTTTTCCGCAGTCCGCCATTTTGTTGCTAGTCGACCTAGGGGGCTGAAACTCCGTGTGAGCATGCGCTAAAGGTTCATCTTCTAGGTCCCTGGACGCCAATTTTATTGATTTACTCTCCTCGACTGCGACAATGGCGAAAGTCGCCGCGAAGGGCGCCGATAAAACCCATGTGGCGGGCGAAAATTGTCAATTTAACAGTTGGCGTGAGCTCATGGACCATTAAAGCTGCTGAATCCCGAATTTCGACCCCACACGACCATCCTCTAATTTTGGAGGGGGTGGGGGTAGTTTTTGAGCTAGGGGTCGTTGAGTTGATCGTAAAGGGTAGCAGAGGGTTCAAGTGTGTGAAAAATACCCTCAAATCGACACCATGAAAGTGTAATCAACTCAAACAAGCTGGCCCGTCCCTCCGTCGAACCGAGGTGTCGGTGGAGCGGAGCGGAGCTGGGCCTCCGGCCCCCGCCTGAAGTCACTCGAGATGTGTCCGGTGGTACATACTTTTGTAACGATTAAAATCGCTATCCTCAGACCGTCCCGACTTTCGACGTAGTGCGCCTTGCAGGCGCACCACACGCAGCGGCCAACCCTAACGTAACAAATCTAACAATCATTATAAAACAGAAACGGGACAAAATTTTAAAATTGTGACCACCGTACGTTTGTTTACTCCACAAAAGAAGTCTGCCCTCCAAATTTCAACGTCCTCCGTCAACGATAAGTCTGCGCACACACGTCCGCCCGAACGAACAGTCGGCATCAGACTATAAGCCCGGCTCCTGTCCGTTTCTACCGAAAAGTGTCGGGGCGGGCTAAAAACTAGTCTTGTTTATCCTGTCACTTTACGTCCCTCTACCGCTGATCTCAGTAGAGTAAGGGTGGTGCGCGACAAAGAGCGTCAACGGGTGGGTCTGGCGCTCGGCGCAGACCCGCCGCTCGGCAGCGACGGTTCCAACCCGACCCGACCCGCTCGGAGCGGTTCAGGTCGGGTCTGGGCGGGCCGAAGCCAATGGGTCTGACGTAGACCCGTTGGCTCGGCCGGTCGGCGTGGACAGAAGCTGCCGGAAGTGTTGTCTACCCAGCCGGCGCTGAGGTCAAAAGTTCACCGCAAAGTACCTTGGGCCTAAAATTGTAAACAAAAAAAACAGACCTAAGTGTTCGCGATGGTCTCCTTACACACCTTTCACCATTATTTGTATACTTTTCCACCGGCAAAGGCTTGAATTCATTATCAATTCTCATGCGTCCGAGATAGGCAGACTGCATACGAATCCAGCCAGTGTCGCCCGCGCGCGTTCGGCCGGGTCTCGCCGGCCGCTGCGCTGCTCGACCGCCGCTCGGCTCCGGCGACTGCTAGACCCGTGCGTCGTCCTTCTCTCTCGCACACCGAGCGCCGAGACCCGACAGACCCGCCGTGGACGCTCTGTGGTGCGCGAGCCAGTTTTTTTACAGTTGAACCCTTCACAAACAAGATCTCAAACAGAAAACTCAAAATGTCGACTGTGTGTGTATGTATCTCGCTTGAAATTTCAGCCCTTTAGGGCCGTTCTTTTGTCAAATTGACCTTAGGTAAGTATTTTGAATTTTTTTAAAAATCCAGTTTCTTTCAAATTAAGCGCGTTTTAATGCTTTAAAAATTGATCTCTCCGGAACTAGCCGATAAGGGCACCTAAAATTTGGTTTCTGGGGCCCTTGTAGGCAGTACCTACTGCGGAAAAAGTTTCATCGAAATCTCAGTCTGACACCCTGGGGCCCCTTGTGAGTGGCTCTAGGTTGCCTCCTCGCTGTTATTCATGCGATTCTTGGAACCCATGTCCTCTACTACTCGCAGGTGCTCAACAACGCCACCAACCCCCTGACATTCACCGGCTTCTTCATCATGGCGGTCGTCTTCATGCCGCTGTCGTTCGTCAGCGAGCGCCTCACCGAGGCCAGCATGTCGGTGCGCGCCAGCGCCTTCTACGCCGCCTTCGAGGCCCGCGGAGGCGGCGACGCTGTGGCGCTGCGGCGCGCCGTGCTGCCCATGCTCGCCATGGCGGCCCACAGCCCCGCCCAGCTCAGCGCCAAGGGCGTGGGGCCGCTCAGCCTGCAGAACGCCGGCAAGGCCGTGCGCTCCTGGTACTCCTTCACGAGCGTGCTGGCCAACGCCGCCAAGTAGGCGCCCCGCAGGACGCTGCTTCCGTCGCCACTACATGAGCCCCGTTTGGGAAACCGAAAGACCGCCTCGATTTTGAGAGGAAAACAAAATAAAGCCGACCCTAAATGGTTCCTCGAAGAACACAGTCCTTGAGGTAAGAAAGTCGTGCATTTCCTGATTCAGTGCTTGCGGCTGAGGCAAGAAAACTTCAATCTTAAATTCACAGTCTAACCTGGAGTTGGACACCGCAGGTTTCTTGCGTCAGAGGAGGGAGTCAAGGATGGGGCCGGCGCTAGAGCTGGCGTCGCCAACCTCCGGTGACACCAAGTCGAAGAACAGTTTTCTGATCAGCTTCAGGACAGCGCCATGAATTCCACATCTGGAAGTTTATTTTAACCAAATCAGGGATCAAATGAAAATAAATTAAGGGTAAAATCCATACAAAAAAATACTGTCCCCCTAAGTGGGACACTGGTAGGCCCGAAGTTTCACACATGATTGGTCATTTTGTAGATTTGTAGATACTGTCTCACTCTGTGAGACACTGGCAGGCCCGGAGTTTCGCACGGGTTTGGGTTGGTTACGTTACCGCCTATTTAAGTTTTACGTGTTTATTTAATTTTTTTTTTTGACATTGAAGGATATTTAAAGGTTTGTATTAGTTTTGCAATGGAACGGGGCAGTTTTAAAATTATAGTTTTATAGTAACGGTCAGTGCACCGCATTATTCTCATACGCGGGCCGCCCAGCGCTGGCCTGCAAGGTGTTGTCCCCGCCCGGCTTGGCCCGGCGGCCCGACAATGCACGCCTCGCTCTGAGTCTCGGGTCCCTTGGCTTGTTGTGCGTACTCTAGGGTAGATGGGAGGGGTTGGGTCCCACCGAAACGGTCCTCCTGCCTTGAGTCGCCACTCTCGTAGCCGTGACTCGGTCAGGCCCCGGCTCGACTCGGCACATCGACAATGGGTACCCGGCAAGGGCTGCGCAACAAAAAAGAAGAATGGAAGATTTGGTAGTGGACTATAAAAGGATGGAATAGCGGATGCAGCCAGCTGACGAGCCGAGCAGGGGTAGCTCTGTCCCTTTCTTTTGCCATTGGATGGAGTGAGATAGCTGAATTTCAAATGCGTTTTTACGGTAACTGTTACATTTTATAAGTTTGAAAGTAGGTTTGCTGTACTTGCCCAGTCACCCTCGATAATTCTGTTAGACAGATTTTTGATTTTTTGCCTCGTTACCGGTCTACAGCAATCGGCCCTGTGGACCATAGATGCGCGTATAGTTGTGTCCCTTTCTTTCGCCATAAGATGTGATAGCTGACTTTTAAATCGATTTTTCGGCCACTTGGAAGCTTTTTCAAAGTGTAAAAACACGTCAGCGTGCCCTGCAAAAGTATCCTGCGTCTATGTGCACAGTTTCAGAAAATTCTTATAGAGGGCCATAAGGGCAATGCTTAAAAGAAAAAAAAATAGTCCAATCGGGTCAGACGATAAGGCAACTCCGTTTCACTTCGTGCCTAAAAAACTTCATGTGGTGAGGTGCAGGAGAATTTCGAAGTGACTATTCTCATTAGCGTGCGAGGCGTGTGAACTACCTGACATCGGAGGTATTCTCATTGAACCAGGTTGCAGATTGCAAGCGCATGTCAGGGGCATCAGAGGTGCCAAAGATTTCTTCAAGAGTATTAAAATGTAGCATGAACCGTCTACTAGCAGCCTTACACTAAATCCTGAAGCGTCATTTTGTCCCCAAACTCGTCGCTCTCCAGAGAGCGACGCTTATAATCGTCGCTCTTAATGAGCGATGTTGCTGAAGTATGTTGCTCTTAAAGGGCGACGCTACTGAAACATTGCTCTTTTAGAGCGATGTACGTCGCTCTATTTTAACGCCACCCAAACCAGGCAACCCAAGTTGCTCTTTGAGTTACAGCGTAGTGCACTCCATCACTGTTAACAGAAATCGTAATTATACACCCAGAAAAAGTGGTGCTCGGGACAAGAACATTGAGCTCGAAACGAGTACATTGTGTACTCAAATGATTCAAGAGCAGTGGGAACTTGTCTTGAACGCGCCTTGCTCTCAGTTGCGGTTAAGCCTAGTCGACACCGCGTTGCTCTCGATCGCCAGTAGATTGTTCTCGTCTCGAGCGCATTGGTCTTCATCGAAGCCCCAGGTTTTCTCAAAAGACGGATTGTTCTGATCTCGACTTGCTTTTGGCTCGGCATGCCAGGTAACTTTGATCCCACAGAACCGAGAACGTGTTCTCGAATCTTTTGAGAGCAAAAGCTCTCAATTTTTTACACTGTGCGTGCAGAACCCGACGAGTTCCTTCTCCGTGAATTTGTGATTAGTAAACCGATTGTCTCGTCTCGGCAAGCCCGCAAGGCACCAACCTCTTCTCCTTCTCTCCCATTTGTCTAACGACTGGATAAGACGGCGCTAGAACATTGCAGGTCCTGGTAGCCTTCCTCGTAGCCACCCCAAGTGGCCCCCGGAGAAGCTTGAACTGTCAGTCACGCGTGCGTGACGGGGCTGCCTACCCACTCGGCGACACCGCGCCCTCATGGCAGACTCTGTAGGCTTTTGGGAAGGTTTGCTGCCCAGATGTTGGAAATGAAAACAAAACGCAATGGAATAAAAGGTACATTTTTATTAATACTTCTCAGTTGAAGTTCATAATATACAACAACGACAATATATAACAATACATTAAAGTTCAACTGAAAAGTTGAGAATTACAAAGAATGTTTTAAAGAAACAACACATTTGTTTTTGAGCACACGCCCCCACAATAAGATACAATACAAGAGACTGCTATGTGTGCTACACTAAAAAAATCCTATGTCTCTTCCACCTCAAAAACACAAAAATGTTTTAAATATGCTACCGTCTTCATTACTCCAACAATAAAAACTTACACTTTTAGCATTCTTGATGATTACTGTAACTACCTTTCCAAATGATGGGAAAAGATCTCCCACTCTCAAAACCAAAACACTATTCACAGAGTATGTGGCCTCAAAAATTTCAACTCGTTTTGCTAAACAAACAACTGTATCAGGGTCGTTATTAAAAAACTCTGGAGCAGTACGATAGTTGTGCTTGCAACTCCCGTGTTAATTTTGCACTGTCTGTGGCATTTAAATTTCAGTTGGGTCTCTGAACGGTTGATGTGCCCTGACAATTTTGTTAAGCTTGTAGTGCCAACCGGGGCTTCTCGTGCTGTCCTTCAGTCAGTCAACAAGCAATGCCGAGCAGGAAGGCACAGATGACGTGCCGGGAGTCGCAGAGGACGTGCCGCGAGTCGCTGAGGACGTGCCGTGAGTCGCTGAGGACGCGCCCGGAGTCGCTGAGGACGCGCCCGGAGTCGCTGAGGACGCGCCCGGAGTCGCACGTTGATCCTGCGACATAAAAATTCATTGTCAGGCGCAGTCGGTGTGATGCAGAATGAGTCAGAGCGAGACACTGCGTGCTCGTGCGAGCGTCGAATGGGTATAGGTACTTTCAATGAGGCTTCAGAACGGAACTAACATGGTAGGCGTACGCCAGAGCGCGTCGTGGCGTAACAGGCTTCGCCCATCGCGAATCACTGTTTCGACACTCCACGCCTACCTTGGCCTGCCGGTGGCTGTCACCTGACGAGTACGACCCTGCGGGGCCAATTATTTACTACGGCGCCCTGTAGGCGTCGCTCTTCCCGCACGGTCGTAACTACGCCGCAAATATCAAATATCCAACAACCCCCAACTTTCGTTTTCGAGCCGGACTCTGTCTTTTACGTGGTGGCGTGACCCGGTGGGACACACGGCACCAGACGGAACCGCGAGCAGGGAGGTGTTCGCGACCGCGCGTCTCTCTAGCACTCAAACATTCGTCCCCTCTCCCTTCCACCCGGCCCTAGAACCGATGTCCCATATTAACACCAAATCCGTTCTCCTCTGACACTTCTGTGCGAGTAAGTCAAACTGGCAGTCGCGACGAAACTGTACTCACCCTTATCAATTTCCGGAGCAGAATCCGCTCGCCCGGGTATGTGGTAAGGAGCGGCAGGTCGTCCTCCTCCAGCGCCAACAGGGCGGGGACCGTGAACCGCAGCTCTGTCGCATCAGCAGAGGGCAAGGCTGTTCCCAGAATCCGTCCACCCAACATAACCTACAATTCGAATCACAACACGGAACCATCCGTGGTAACCCGATTTACTCACCGATGCACTTGCTGAGCAGGCGACACAGCCCGTGCTGCTCAAGGAAAACTGCTAGACAGGCCGCCGCGTCTTCCGCAAGTGGCATCTTGACCAGAAACGCCGAAGCCAAACAAATTCTGACAGCAGCTGACCGGCGTGCAGCGCCGGCGTGATGAACCGAGCCGAGGCGTGCCGCTACGGCCGCGCCGGTGCACCAGCCGCACCGAACGAAGAGCGAGAGGGGGAGGGGAGGGAGGGGGGGGGGGGGGGGTGATGGGCGACCGGCGGCGGAGGCGACGGATGCAGCAGCCTCCTCCCCCCTCTCCCGTTGGGAGAGAGAGAGAGAGAGAGAGAGAGAGAGGGCCGACTGGGACAGACTGGGGACAGACCGCCCCTATGGAGTAGAGCGACGCGTGATTTGTTGGGAGCCGAGCAGCTTACCGGTTAGGGGCGCCGTTGGGAAGCGAAAGTCGCCTCCGGATGGCGCGGGTTCGCGTCCCGGCATACGCCGCTGCTTTTTGTGACTCATTGATGAACGGGTGACGTCGAGAACATAGGGCGACACCTAACGCAAGTGCAACGGGTTCAATCAGATATCAAAATGGTCTTGTTTTCACATGGATCAAAATGCTCTCAACACGAGAACATTTTCTAAGAACACGAAGTCGAGTATTGCGCTGGGCTTGGTCCGAGAACCGACTTCTGAGGGTGTACGAAAAAGTTTATCACGATAAGTATTGTAATTTTACGAACGTGAGACGTAAAAATACGAAAAGTGTCGTAGAGTTACAAACCTGCGACGTACAAACACGAAAACAGTTGAATTTTCACGACAGCTGTCGTAAAATTACGAAACTCTTCTCGTGTGTGTATCGCGAATATTTGTGTTCCGTTTAACGCACTATTTTGTTAACACGCGGCAAAAGTTCGGTTCATTTTTCAACACGAAAAGTTCGTAAAATTACGAGTTTTTCTAGGCTGTCAAAATTACGAACGTTTTCGAAAATAAATTGATGTTTTCTTATCTTTCACTACAGATGTCCCCTTTCCGACTGTTGTGAGCAATAGAGCAGTAAGAATGGGAACATATACAGAGCTGTGCATGAAAAATTCACGACCCATCTCGTAATGTTACGGCTCCTTTCGTAATTTTACGACTTTTTTCGTAAATTCACGGGAAGTTCGTGTTCAAAATTTAACAGAACATTTATCGTAAAAGTACGATGAATTTTTAAACAGTGAAAGTCAGTGTGGGACCAGACCAGTGCGGTACGGCTGCTGTGGCGGACGGAGCTCCCGGTCCAGGACATCACTATGATCGGATAATATTATATACACCAAGGCCGGTGCGGATAAGAGGGCCGCCGTTATGCGCCCCGGGACAACTGGTGCGGATAAGGGCACTACGTGTTATGTACACCGGAGCAAACAAGCCGGGGCATATAACAAGTCGGTACTTGTGTACACCAGCCGGTGCGGATTAGGTTCAAAAAATTATGTGCACCGGACACGACACTCGACACAGTCATGTACACAATCAAGAGAAACCATCAAACCAGCCGGGGTTCTCAACTTTTGAACGCTTCTGTGCATTCGTGCAACCTGTCCGCCTCGCATGGTTTTCCGCTGCTCTATGGAACCTCTCTTTTTTGGTTTCTGGGTTCTTGCGGATGTAAAACGGTAAAACCTAGGTTTTGGTGCAGCAATTTTTCATACAAAACAGCGTCTTATTTTCACTTTAACTCCTACTATTTGCAGTGCATGGCTTAAGCCAGCAGCCAAAAACAAAAGAACTCTCTCTCTCTCCCAATTCCCGCGTTTTCCGTTGGTTCAGAAACTTGTCATCGTGTCCTTGTAAGCAAATTTAAAATGTGAAACTGCGCTCTTTCGTTGACTGTGTTTCGTGACATCAACATTTTTAAATAACTGTGCATCTTGCATCCGAGATCAACAGGTGGGTGATTTACTTACATGATGTTTTTGGGTTAATATTCAAAATGTAAGATGCCGGTTATGTTACAGGCTAGATCAATGGAGCATAACGGAACGCCACCAGCTTCTCCAGCACCACCTCCTCGAATGGTGCTTGGGCAGAAGTTCCATACCCAAAAACAGCTGAAGGATGCCAAAGCGGCTTATGAATGGGAGCAAGGGGTTCCGTACATAGTGGGCAACAGTCAGAAGCGTGAGACCTACAATAAAACTGCTGACCCGTCCAAGCATATACCAGAGGCTATCACCTGGAAAGAGGTGTCTTTAACATGCAAACACTTCGGAAACCCTCGACATAGCAAACACGTCCCTGGCACAAAGGAACGGCCCAATCAGTAGTAAGTTGGGGATATTTATAAGGGGAGCGGTAAAGTATTACCGAATTCACAGTTTCCGTCCGATCAACCCGCGGATGCTTTAGAAATCTATCTTTTGAACTAAGGAACCGAGCTGACCCCGGAAAAACGACGAAAAATGAATTTTCGAATTTATCGTGTTTTCTCGGGTTTTAAGGCGAAACTCAGCTGCGCGAAGGTTAGACTCAGCCATGTTGACGATATCCGGCCTCCTGATTGGTTGACGCGGTGGCCTGCGCACGCCATCTAGCGCTGTGTAAGTTAAGTGCGTCGCCGTACGCCCACCCCGGTGAAATTTGAAATGTGCATGCTATTTTCGGTGAATGTAATATAGAAGAACAATAAAATTGGTGCGACCCAATTAGGTAAGGTTAGTAAGTTTTTTTTAGGTTTAATCATTTAACTGATCAAACCTAAAAAAAAAAACAACTTACTAACCTAACCTAATTGGGTCGCATCAATCTCATCACCCTTCTATTCAGGTTTTCGGTTTGGTGTGTGTGTGTTTGAAGAAAAGGAAGGGATAAGAAGTAGTCTCGGACAAGTTCTCATGATTCTTTACTGACTCGAAAACCACATTCATAAATAGAATATTTCAAAATAATAACAAAATAATAATAGCAGAAACGCAGCAAGCAGAAGTAGGAAAACAAGCAACATGCAAAATCAGCATAGAAAGAAGAGCAAGGCAAAGCAACTGCTACACAGGGTTATGTTCTTTTATATGATCAATCATGTTACCAAACTTACTCAATGCATCCTTGCCGAACTGTTCCGCCCACATGAATTCGTCAACATACTCAAACAAAAACTTGCTGTTCATGACTCCCTTGCTTCTGCAATAGCCTTTAAGGGTTCTCCAGTACCCTTCGATTCCATTTGTGCACACTCCTGTTTTTTGACTTGAACTCCTTGCTATGATTGACTGTTTCGTGAATATAGCCCAGGTTATCCAATCCGTTATACGCCTTCCACTGGTCAGTCCAGATAATTGAACCCCATTTCACATGTTGCTGTATCTCTGGCAGCATAGTGCATTTGTCTCTTTTTTCAACATGAATTATCACCCCTGCTTGTCCTCTTTATCATACGTTCCAAGAACCCACACTGTTTTCCCACCCTCCCCACCCTCTTCCCCCTATTATATTTTCTTTTACTCACGGCGCTCTCATCAATCTCCACAATGTGGCCAACTCCACCAATTTGCCTTGGCGGAGAATTCACGAGTTTCCACGAGCAGACATCCCTATTGAAAAGAGACTCCTTTATTACACACACCTTCATTAAACATTGAATGAATATCAATTCAGTCATATGCCTTACCTGAAATATCGGAAATATTGTACTACGAGTACTTTACTCTTTTGGGTTAAATTGGTGACACCTCTGACACTCAGGTTCACACATAAACAAAATAACAAAAAAATCTTCGAACCCAATCTGGGTTTTTTCAAAGAATGTCCCTGTAGTCAGACTTCTGAAGTGTTTACATTTTCTGCAATAACTTGCATATCCGCCTGTAAATGAAAATCAAAGTATTTGTAATACTGTTCCGAAATTTCCTACTTGACATTCTTACTGATTTCCTGTAATGAAAGAAAGTACACGGCCCTTTTTTAACATTTCACAATTTCCGTTTGTTGATATTCTCACCTTTGTAGTCCTCGTTCTTGTTCAGCTGGCACATTGTTCGACATTTTGCACATCTTTTGAGTGGTAACAACAACCCTCCATCTTGCAGTAATTCAATAACTTCCCTCTCGGATTTCCCCCCAAACAACAAATACACATCCCGCAAAGAGCGAACTCGCGAAAACACACCCGGCATGTTGGGGAAGCTCCAGGAATACCGCAACCACACAGACCACAGCTGACACTGGCTTAGACAAACCTGCCTCCGGGCCTTCCCTTCACAACAAACGCCCGGTTTGACGCCGAAACACACACGCACGCACACACACACGGCCCTACGGGGTGGGCGAATGGGGACGCGCTTGACCTACTCCCCGCTAGATGGCGTGCGCTCGGGGCCTAGCTCGGCCGCACCAACCAATCAGGAGGCCGCATATCGTCAACATGGTCGAGGCTAACCTTCGCTCGGCTAAGTTTCCCTTTAAAACCCGAGAAAACACAATAATTTCGAAAATTCATTTTTCGTCGTTTTTCCGGGGTTAGCTCGGTTCCTTAGCTCAAAAGATGGATTTCTAAAGCATCCGCGGGTTGATCGGACGAAAACTGTGGATTCGGTAATACTTTACCACTCCCGCTTAGGGCAAAAGAAGTGGGATGGCCCGTGACTTGAGACAGGGGACATGTCCCGTGAGAGCCAAACCTTTGTCACACGGTCTCGCCAGCATCACAGCATGAATGAAGCACTGCAACAAATCAATGATATCATTTAGGGTACACTTTTTCACGTTCACCTGCAACAGTACTCCAAACACTCAGTAGGTTGGCGGCGATATGAGCAGTCAACTGAGTGCTAACAGTACAGTGAGAATTGCTTTCCTATAGCTATAGGTTATAGCACAAAGCACAACAGGAATGGTGCGATTAAGAAAGAATGTAAAGGTTACGAAATAGGCCAAATGGTGAATACTAATACTGTTTCAACAAAAGCCAGGCAAGCCAGGGCTGACACAGGGGAACATACCCTACGAACATTGTTTGTAAACACCTGTGTCTTTTACTTATGCAACCATAAAGGTGGATTCACGCTCGGCGACAATTTCGAGAGCGACAGCTGGGCGACAGGTAGCGACAGTTAGCGACAGGTACAGTCGCAGAAAGTTCTCGGGCCTTTCTTCGTGTGCCGTAGGAGCGATTCCTGATCTTTTATGAGGAGCCAAATGGAAGCTCATGAGAATCGACACCCTTGCGATCCCTGTCGTCATCTTTTCTGTCGCTTCAGCACGGCAGTCCTCCGAGAGAAGCATCGAGTTGAACAGAGTCACCTACTGGCGGGAAGGGGGAGGAAATTCAAATCTGGGACAGTTCGCGACAGCTCGCGACCGACAGGGCGGACATAACCTAATCGGCAGTGAGAGCGCGACACCTGGGCGACACTCCGCGACACCCTCGGACCGGCGTCCAGCCAATGGGAAACTACTTGCGACACGTGGTGACGTCAGGGTCGCTGAGGTGTCGCACTAACTGTCGCTAGCTGTCGCGAACTGTCGCAGATATGAATTTTTCCCTCCCGACGCCAGAGGGCGGCTCTGTCCCACTCAACGAACCTCTTGAAGAAGTATCGAACTGAAAGGACAAGAAAAGGATAACGACAGGGGTCGCAAGGGCGTTGCTTCTAATGAACTGCCGTTTGCCTACTAATAAAACTTCAGAAATCGTTCCCACGGCACACGAAGAGCGACCCGGGAACTTTGGGCGACTGTACGTCGCTAACTGTCGCTACCTGTCGCCCAGCTGTCGCTCCAGGAATTGTCGCCGAGCGTGAATCCACCTTAACACAGCGCTCCAGTAGATGCCCGCGGAAACAAAATGAAATTTAAAGTGGCATGTGCACTCGAACGGCGATAATCAATCAGCCACTGCTTTTTGTTACATTTCATTTCGTCGCGAAGTCAACATCGGCAGCTGGGAACGTAAACACGAGCTGACGTGCAGCCGACGTACTACTTGTCAGTTACCTGGCATCGTACCAAACTGCGGCTGCAGGAACAGGGGATCTTGCATCACACATCCAAATATTATGTCGCACAGAATACGAACGGCAAAATACATCGTTTCATCACCAAAACATCAGCCGCCTAAGAACAGCTGGGCAGCCGGATGGCTGCCGGAACGTCACTGAGCTCCAGCAGCGCCAACCGCACGCAATGAAATATCCCACCTCTCCTAATTCTTCGAAATATTTCAAACGTAAGTAATCGGAAAAGTGGCTCGTTATTTTGTGTCGATTATTATAGAACTGAAAGCTGAGACTGATCAGTTGCGTGGAGCATCTGGAAAATTAGCATGTTACAGAGTCACGACCAAAGTTGCCGCGGGGCCCGTTTCAAAAACGTGAGCTCACTTCGCTCGCTAATTAGAACGTATCGCGATTACTCCGTAGGTGGAAATCGAGAGTGAAAACCCCCTCGAATAAAATACGCCCAAGATAGGACGACGTAATTTATGGACGGCCCCGCACCGGCCGGAGACGGGTGTCACAACTGTGGCCGCTGTCGGGGTGTAGCGGGGCCGCAGTGTGCTCGATGACCCGTGTGGGTGGTGTCGTCACTCTGTCGGTGACTCTCGTCGCACTATCACTTCACTGTCGCTGTGTATAGGGGTTGGGTAGTAACGCACAACACTATTCCGTTACCACACGCACTCCAGGCGAAAGGACCAACCGTGGTTCGCGGTACCGACCGTTAGCCCGTCGACTTTTTCAAATACCGCGGGTCACCCCGGCAAACTGTGCCATTGGGCCTCAAAATAGCGTGTGCAATTTTTTTTTGAAAAATTTTAATATTTAGAGGTCGCGGACGGCCATTTTAGAGCATACGTGGGACCCAAAAACCCCTTTGACCGCGATATCTCGAAAACGGCAAGAGATACGACGTTTTCCTTTAGATTTGCGCCCCTTAAGAGTTGTACTTTGTCGAGATTGACCTTAGGGGATCCATATTTTTTTCATGCCGCCATCTTGGTTTATGGGTCTCACGTATCCCCTAAAATGGCCGTCCGCGACCTCTAAATATTAAAATTTTTCGAAAAAATTTTGCACACGCTATTTTGAGGCTCAATGGCACAGTTTGCCGGGGTGGCCCGCGGTATTTGAAAAAGTCGACTACTTTTGGGACGGGCTACCGACCGTGTGCCAGGTAATATAGAGACTAACCGCGCCCGCCTACTGCGGCCGCCTATATACCCTCAGGCTGGACCGAGCTGGGATGTCATTCACTCTCTGCTGGGGGCAATGCGTAGCATGGTAGTCTTTGTCCGTTATCGTCAGAACGCCGTCTCGCGGTCTCGCATTCCATCATGCGCTGCGATAGACCGAGTCTACCGCGCCGTGTGGGTAGGCCACCCACCCGGCTCGGCTGCCGCTCTGTGGCGGGCCCGGCGTTCCGCGTGCGTCAAGCCATGTCGATACCCCCCGCGTATCTATGCAAATACTCCACCCGCGCCCATGCGCGCGCGTGCTCAATCGGCGCGGTGCATCCCAACTCTTGTCTGCCGTCGGGGCCAGGCACAGATAAAACCTTCCCTAATCTGTGGGGCCAGGCGTCGCCAACCGCCTGGTTGGTGACACGGGAGCGCGCCTCACTACGCGCGGGCTGCTCAGGAACGCAGCCGAGCGCCGGTCGCCTCCGCCGCGTATTCCCCTTGGTATTCCCCGTGAGTCGGGCCCCGCTCCCCCTCCGCATCTCCGCTGCTTCGGTCAGCAAGTCTCGTCTCCGAGCCGAGCGCCGGCACAACGGTCCTCAGTGTGTGCCGGGCCGTCCGCTCTCCACGTCGCCGACTGCCCGCGCTCTCCGTGTCCCCAGCCGAGTCGCCGGTTCACCGCCACCGCCTCTACGGATCCTCGCTACTTCGCATCCTCATCCCTGCGGACTTGAAACGGTGAGCGGTGAGTGCCGGGTGACTCCCAGGATTGGCGTCGCTCCTCACGAATGGATTCAACACCTACCGTGACCTGCCGGCGGCTGTCGCCTGACGAGTAGGACCCTGCAGGCACGGTCGCAGCCACGCTCATGTTCTGGCTTCCGAATCTTATCATCCTGCGTTATCAATGCCGCTTAACCAGTCCTAACCTACCCTTACCTGCCTAAGCTGAACGTACCCAGGCTTCCAATATCCTGGCCGAGCGTAATCCACTCGAGTCCAGGCGCGGATCCACGGGGGGGGGGGGGGGGGGGGCAAAGGGGGTTTTGCCCCCCCCCCCCCACTCGGCGGCAGCAGGCCGCCGCCGCCTCGTTCTTGGTCCGTTCGCCTAGAATTGTTGAACAAATGAACCTGCGCTTTTAGTTAGGGAAGGCAGGGGGCTAATATCAGGCGCGCTCCTCCGCTGCGCTCACCGCTCACCGGCCTCGCTGCCCTACGTGCGGCAAGTATATTTCCCCCTCCCCTCGTTATTGTTTACTGCTACAAAATATTTGTCATTTTACTCAGGTCGCACAAATTACCTACCTTGTGATATTTACTCATGCACACGGTAAAGCAGTTAATTTTAAAACATAAATAAACGAAAACAAAAAGCGCCGGTGAAAAATCAACAAAAAACGCGTAAAAAAACCCTAGAGGTAGGCAACCCGCAACGCGTTGCCCCGCCCCCCCCCCCCCCCCCCCACAACGCGCCGCTGGATCCGCGCCTGCTCGAGTCGCTCAACCGCCTCTCCCTGACAGGCTAATGCCACATACTGACCTCACCCAAACGGCGGATCTTAAATTTTAGACAAATTGTGTACATTATCTCAGAAATTCACCGCTTGGGCTGCGGTGCCCTTGAGGAGGGGGGGGGGGGGACTGGTATGATGTGGCCCAAATTAGAGCTCTCTATGTCTAACCGTTCTCGAGAATTCGCGCGGTCAAACTGGCAGAAAACATTATTGGCCTAGTCGGGTAAGAGCTTCGCTCACCATCGCTCAGTCAAGAAGGACCGAAAGTGAACTTCTAGACGAAAGTATCTCGGCACGACTTTAGTAAATCCGGGTTAGTGTTCGGGTGAACCCAGACATAGCTGTGGATCGTGGGCAGAGTTCCGGATCGGGCGGTCAGCCCGGGATCGCGTTGCCCGGCTGCGTTCGAGATCGTTGCCCGAAGCGTACCCGACCGCTAGACCGTCCCAAAAGTAGTGGGTGCCATTGAGCCTCAAAATAGCGTGTGCAAAATTTTTTCAAAAATTTTAATATTTAGAGGTCGCGGACGGCCATTTTAGGGCATACGTGGGACCCAAAAACCAAGATGGTGCCATGAAAAAAATTTGAATCCCCTAAGGTCAATCTCGACAAAGTAAAACCCCTCCGGGGCGCAAATTTAAAGGAAAACGTCGTATCTCTTACCGTTTTCGAGATGTCGCGGTCAAAAGGGCCAAAAACAGCCAAAACAGGCCCAACCTGATTTTTAAGTGTTTTTTTGCCCTTTTGACCGCGATATCTCGAAAACGGTAAGAGATACGACGTTTTCCTTTAAAATTGCGAACCTGTGGGATTCAACTTTGTCGAGATTGACCTTAGGGGATCCAAATTTTTTCCATACCGCCATCTTGGTTTTTGGGTCCCACGTATGCCCTAATATGGCCGTCCGCGACCTCTAAATATTAAAAGTTTTCAAAAAAAAAATTGCACACGCTCTTTTGAGGCCCCATGGCACAGTTTGCCGGGGGTGGCCCGCGGTATTTGATAAAGTCGACTACTTTTGGGACGGGCTACCGACCGCAGCCAGGCATAGGCCCGGTTACGCTCGGGCAATGCTTTCGGAAGCAGCCGGGTAACGCGCGCCCGGCCTCACCGGCCGATAAGGAACAGTACGGGGAATACTGCCCCGTTGAAGTTCGCCATGTTGAATGCAGTTATTTCGTTGTTAGAATGTGGTTATTGGCTGAGCGATAGGAAGTGTTTTTGTTCTTCACGTTTTGGAGCAGCGCATTTTCGGAAATGCCTACGTTGGTGAAGAAAGTAGGGTCCAACTAGATACGGTGCCACAGGCCGCACCATCCTTAAAGGGACTTTGCAAGGAGTCCACAATCGTCGGAATCTCCCAATTTTTCGATAATCCCATCCCCGTTTGGCACTATTGGGACTCCGCAAGGAATCAGTTTAGGCCATTTGAAGGGATCTCAAACCAAGGGACTGTGGAGGGAATTCTTTATTTGTTAGGGGGAAATGAACCTTACAAAATGAATAGGATATTCAAAATAAATGAAGCAATTTGGATAGAAAATGATTTAGGTGTTTATTATTATCCCTGCCCCGAAATGGCGTAAGTAGCTTTAAGTCGGTGTTCTATTGCGTCGTGGCGCGATGTCACCAGTTCTGGACCGTGATTAGGCTACTCATACCGAAACGAAATAAGAATATCACAAGGTATGCGTACGCCAGGCCACGTCGTGTCGTTACAGGCTTCGCTCATCGCGAATCACTGTTCCGCCACCCCACGCCTACCTTGGCCTGCCGGCGGCTGTCTCCTAACAAGTACAAGGTAGGCGTGCGCCAGATCGCGTCGTGCCGTAGCAGGCTTCGATCACCGCGAATCACCCCACGCCTGGCGCACGCCTACCTTGGCCTGCCGGCGGCTGTCCCTTGACTAGTAGGACCCTGCGGGGCGGGGCCAACTAGTGAGCTGCCAGCGGGAACGCCCTGCGATCGTCTCACAGTGGACTGACATCGGATTAAGGCGATCAAAAGTCCAAAGAGGATATCTTTTGGGGTTTTGGGGTGCGCTGAGCTTGTTTTGGGGGTTTTATATCATGTACGTCTGGTGCTAGACGAATTTGTGAGTAAATGATTAATTTTTAACCGATATTGTATAAATTCGTTGACTATATAACGGTTTATCCTGGGGATGCCTTCCTACATATTTTTGAGTAGTGCAGTCCAAAAGTCCATCAAATCGTGGATTGCGTAGTAGACCTTTCCGCCCGAGCTCCTCTCCGACCGCGCTACGCTCGGACGCGTTCAGGCAAAATCGCTCGTAATTCGTTATTTGGACACCGATCGAAAAACGGAAGACACTCGGCGCTAGAGAAATGTTCCTGCTATCCGATTTCAGCCGGTTTTATTCGCGTCTCACGAGCGTGGTGAGAAAAGTAAAGTGTGGATATACGGTGCTACGCGACTTCCGCCCTTTACTTTTCTCACCTTGGTTCAACAAGGCGTCGACGCGGATGGAACCGACTGAAATCGGATAGATGGAACATTTCTCTAGTGCCGAGTGTCTTCCGTTTTTCGATCGGTGTCCAACGAACGAAGTACGAGCGATTTTGTCTGAACACTTCTGAGCGTAGCGCGGTCGGAGAGGACCTCGGGCGGAAAGGTCTATCGTTTGCCTTTAAATCTCCTACAACTCAAAATTTATGAGACACAACGTTTGTATTAATATTTACGGTCTGCAGGGCTCTACTTGCGCCGTTTTTACTTGGAATTTGCTGTGAAATGATTCGAAAATGTTTAGTTTTGTCCACCTTTTGGAAAGTGGTAGCGACCCTTTCAAGTGGTCCTAAAGATTCCCCCATAATATATTCCGAGTTCTGCGATAAATGGAGCACCGTGTGAGGAAGAGGCGCCATCTACTTTCTAGAATTACTGACCCCACCGCAGCACCAGCACAGCGTTAGCAGTCTCTTCCGGTGCGCACAGTATTTTTAATTACTCGCAAGTTAGCCGCTAGTAGAAAAATCCCTTCTAGACACGTATTCCGTTAGTGCTTTCTCACATCCCCACACGCCTCTCCTATAGGCTCTCGCAATCTCTAGATATCTCAAATTTTCGGCGCCCGAACGAGGCACTTGGGTACCTCACATTTAGGTTACGGCGCCGCGTTCCGGTGTTTTAAAAAAAATGCCAGCAAAAGTTGCCATGGTGATGTTAAGAACTGTTTTGTGGAAATTATAAATGGTGTGAGTCTTTTAGACACCTGCGGCGGATTGTTTTCTTTCTTTGCCATTTAACGGGCTGATTTAATCGGGGGGACACGCGGGAATGGACGGGGGACGAGCAGGCGTCGGCCACACCCGTTGTTCGAACCCTCCGTTTACGAAGGGCGACGCCTGACCGGTCCGTAAGGATATGTGTACCGAATGCCCAGATTCTGGGCCAGGGGAATACCGCGCGTGGCGGCGGCAGGCGAAGGCGCTCCGCTGCAGACCGATGCGCGCCCCACGCGCCATTCTCGGGTACATATGTTGGGTGTTTTAGATCGCTCTAGGTTGATCGGATCAGAAAGATACGAATATTGCCGAAAAGCCCAGACGTTGTACTAGAATCGCCTCGCTTACACCCACCATCTATAACCAACCGTTCACGAGCTACGGCTTGACAAAGGGTAACGTCTGACTGGTCGGGCGCACATAGGGCGCTCTAGATCGCTCTAGAATGGTCGGATCTAAAAGATATGTGTACCAAAAAGAATGCCAGCAGCAGTTGCCATGGCAGCAGGTGATACACACTTTCGATCTCGCTTGTCGCCAGAAGGCCTAGGTATTGGTCTGGAATCGTGGGACCCTTGGGAGCAGAGACCGGCGCGTGGCGGTCAGCGCCTGGAGGGTAGGCCACCCATCGGGTATTGCGGTGGCGACTGCCTACCTCCCAGGCTGATCGTCCGGCTGGCTCGCGGCAACTTCGCGTGCACGCGACGCTCTGCACTACCTGCCTATCGGTCTGCGGGGCGCGGGGCAGGAGATGCTGCGGGAGGGTGAGGGGGGCTGGAGGGAGGAGGGGGAGGCGAAGGCGCTGTTGCCGCCCTGGAGAGCCCCGCCGCTGCAGGCCGATGCGCCGATGCACGCCCCTCGCGCCGTTCTCGGGAAAACATGTTGGGTGCTCTAGATCGCTCCAGGTTGATCGGATCAGAAAGATACGTGTACTACCGAAAGGCTTAGACATTGTATTAAAATCGCCTCGCTTACACCCACCATTTATAACCAACCGTTCACGAACTACGGCTTGACAAAGGGTAACGCGTGACCGGTCGGCCGCCCATTGGGCGCTCTAGATCGCTCTAGAATCCTCGGATCGTAAATATATGTATATCAACAGGAAGCCTACGCTCCGTGCTAAAATCGGCTCGCTTACACTACCTACCTAAACCCTACCGTTCATTAGCTACGGGCTGGGAAGCGTGGCCGCCCGTAGCTGCGCGTGGACGCAACGGTGGCGCGGGCGCGCTCGTCCCCCGGTCGGGCGCGGCGGCCTATATATGTTTGGCTTGGCGCTCGCTGCCGCATGGGAGTAGAAGCCGCTGCGTAACCGACACGAGTCACTGATCCGCCCCTCCACGACCTGCGCATGGCGCACACTGACCTCGCCCAACCGCCGGATTTAAAAATTTAGACCGCTTTTGAAAATTATCTGACGAACCGCTTCGGCTACGGTGCCCCCGAGGGGAGGTTGACACCGGTATGAGAAAAGAAAGCTGCGCTGTGCAAATTTGAGCCTTCCACAACCAACCGTTCTCGAGTAATCGCGCCCGCGGACAAACAGACGAAACACTTTTGGGCTAGTCGGGTAAGGGCTTCGCCGTCGCTCAGCCAATTTAATTGGCGTAATGCGCCGAAGGCTGCGTGTGCGATATCAAATCGAGGCGTTTGAACTGCTGTGGGCCTGCGGCGTTGGTCCGGCTCATGAGATGCCCGTTCAGACCGTTATTAGCGAAGACCTGGACCGACTGGGTCAAAAATGTTTTGTTTGTCTGTGTGCTTGCCTGTCCGCGCGATTTCTCAAAGACGGTTAGTCATAAAGGCTCGCCACATCTTTCTTCCATCGTACCGGAGTCAACCTCACCTCAGGGGCAGCGCAGTTCACGCGGATTCTTAAATAACTTTCGCAAATAGTTTAAAATTTAAAATCCGCCGGTCGGGTAATGTCAGTATGCGCCATGCGTCTGTCGTGGAGTGCCGAATCAGTGACTCGCGATGATGGAAGCCTCTTTTGCCACGATGCGGTCTTGCGTACGCCTTCCTGGTAGGTTGTTCCCTAGAAACTTTGAAGCGGAAGCGAGAAGGGGCTAGTTACTAGCAAGGGAAACGGAACTAGGACCACGTTGTATGAAAAATGGCAGTGCTCGCCGACGAGTCTGTTTTGGGCCGCCGCCGTTCATCGTTTTGATTCAGTAAGCAGAATAGCTGGCGCTCTCCTGCGTGATTGGCCGCGCGTTACGAATGCTTACTGACATTCGGCGGGGGAACACGAGTTCACGTGCGTGCGCTCATTCAAACGGGTTCCGTTTCCGGTGTTCGTAATTCCTACTCTTATCTCGCTTCCGGCTCAGTGTGTCTCCCGATGACACTATGATCACTAGAGGAAACAACCGCGAGACGTGAAAGTTACAATGCGAACGATTTCCTGCACCGTTCGTGCGAAGTATGAACATGCGTGCGGTACTGTGAGAGTAGGTTATTGCGCAGTATGGAAACCAAAACGAAATAACGGTTCTGAAACCCCCCTCTCTCCTAAACAAGCTGGCTGGTCTGTTTTGGTTCGGAATCGGGGCTTACCAAAGTATTAAATGAATTATGGCGGTTCAACTATTGATCGCTATTTACATTCAGTGGGAACCGGGTTACAGTTGTTGCCCGTCTCGCTGCCAACCGCGCTCTGCTCTCGACTGACTCGCCTCATCGTCTCGGCCGAACAGTCGGTCCGCGAGCCACCCGTGACGGATCATTGCTGTAAAAGATAATTTTCACAAGTGGTCGAAAATTTAAAATCCACCACTTGAGTGAGGTCAGTATGCGCCTGTCAGGGAGGGGCGGATCAGTGACGAGTGGGTTACGCTCGGTTAGGTTAGTGGAGGCTGCCAGAACATGAGCGTAGCTGCGACCGGCCGGCCTACTGACTAAATTGGCCCCGCAGTCAGAAGACAGCCTACGGCAGGCCCAAGGTAGGTGTGCGCCAGGCGTGAAGTGGCGGAACAGTGATTCGCGATGAGCGAAGCCTGTTACGCCACGACGCGGTCTGGCGTACGCCTACCTTGTTTAGCGGTCCACTTTTTCGATGGTGTGCCACTTTGTCCCAGGTTGGCTCGGCGACTTCATTCTTGGACAAGGGGGTGTCTTAAGGGTACATCTCTAGGTTTATGAAACGACAACTTGATAAATTCACTCTAAGTAGGCGAACCACCCCTTTAACTGGGCTATGTGGAAAATTGCCCCAAAAGAGGTTGTAAAAACCCTTTTCCTGAAACAAAATTGGCAGAAAAGAGCTCCAAAGTGTCATTCTGAGTTACCGAAGTGTGCAAATCCTGAATTTCAACTCTCCTCAACTACCCCTTCATTTTCAAGGGGGTGGAGGGTAGTTTTTGAACAGGGGGTGGTAGGGTTTTAAAAACGATCGGCGCACGGCCTCTGTGGTTCCGAAAATGTCCGCCACGATGAATACCGATCCCTCTAAAGTTCCAAAAAACAGTAAAACCCGAAAATTTAGACGCGATTTAACGCTTTATTTGACACTGATTTTCGTCATCAACCAGTGGGGGTTGAAAATGATGCGCTTCGATTTCTGGTGGTCCAAACTTTCAATAATCATGAGACCAACCGAGAACTCGATATCTGCCAGAAGTCAATCCTTTAAATGCGGCGAATCAAACCATTGTAGGCAGAAATCAGAATATTCGAATTTTTAAAATTCAGAATTTTGGCTAAAAATTGGTTTTATCGTTCGAGCGATTACACTGAGAATGGAAAGGTGAGGAATATGGCAAAAAAATTGGCGAGGAAATTTTCTCGCCTGAATTTTGGTGAGGACGGTTTACTCGCCCAAATTTGGACGAGGTTCCTCACCCAAATTTGTGCAAGATCAGCATTCTCACCGAAATTTGAGTGAGAGGTTCTTCTCGCTCTTAGTTGGGCATTGTTCCTCACCAATTCATTGTCAGTGATTGTCAGTGTACAAGGCGCATCTGGAAATGCTCCGCTTATGCGTTTCTGCGCATTCTTGGTCGCGAAAATGCATTTGTTTTAATTCCACCCCTCAACAATGGCGTGCAGTGGTCTCGGAAACCGCGGTGTAGGGGTTACATTCTGTAAGATATCGACCTCTGTTGGGGCAATTTCACACTTAAGCCCACTTAAAGGGGTGGTTCGCCCCCTTAGACGTTTCAGACACCTTTCGTTTCCATGGATTTTGTGGCCTGCAAGAGTGATTGTTGGGACGTCACGCTATAACAATGCGGTGTAAGAGTGTATGCCACCGCATTTTAAGGGTTGGAGCGGTCGAGACTCGAGTTCTCTGTTCGAGAGTTTTTGAAGGTTCCAACTGTAAACAACCGGCTCGCGCACCACCCTAACTCTACTGAAATCGGCGGTATGGAGGGGCGCAATGTGGCAGTAAAAACATGACTAATATTTCAGTTTTTTCGAGTTTATTACACTTTTATGGTGTTGATTTGAGTCGCGCCGGGTATTTTTGACACTCTTGAACCCTCTGCACTGTTAAAAAAAAGTCTATTAATTCACGAAGGATCAGTTGGTAATTTTATTTCCGACTGTCCTTTGTTAACTTCCAGAGAACCTTCAGGAATTCGCCGGATAAAATCACTTGTCACGGGGAGTATGCGTTACTTTGAGGTATGATATTGTGGCTATTGAGGAAGTTAATGTGTCCTCTATCGAATCTGCTTTAGGGTTTTGCTCCCAGAAGAGCCAATCTCGATATGTCCAACGTCGGGGGAAAAGCGAAGGATCAGTTGGTAAAAAAGTTTCCGAAGGACTTCAGGAATTCCCAATATATTTTTAACAGTAATGGAAGAGCTTAACTTTGTCCATTCTTTCGTCTTCCGTCGAGTCGATTGACCGAATGCCGGTCGCTAAAATGTTATCTTGCAAAGGTGGCTCTATGCTCTTTCTATGCTCTTAAACAAGGGGTAAAATCGGCCCCCGCGCTCGATGAAACTAATTATCCGCCCGTTTCCTCCTCAAAGTGCCCATCGCACCTTCGCTTAGTTTGAGAAAGTGGAGAGAATACAAACCAAGAAATCTCCTGATCTACATGTTCAGTGCCGGTAGGGTGCCTTAGGCTACTACTCGACTCAAGACGATCCTCTTTAACCAAAAAAATTGAAGTGAAAAACCCTAAAAATCTCTGTTATTGTAAAATGCGTTCTCCGAGACAGTCTCCATATTAATGAAAATTACACTGAGAGTCACATAAGGACATGTGGTCTGTTTATACCTCTTGCGCACGTGCCAGGCATAGCACTACTCGGTTCTGCTGATATTTATCATATTTTTCCACCGATCCGAGGGGTGGTCCTCTTGGCCGTGAACGGAGTACTATGATATGCTCATATTATCGATGCCTTCTAACGAGATCCACGCGTCCTCGAGGGGTTTCGTCTTGCAACGCTTCATTATTTGTGTGAGTCTATCTTCTCCACAGATTTAGTTGATCTCGTAAGGGGGTATCGTTATGACATTATGAAAGTATAATGATGCCATGGACTGACCTGTGAGCCGTGCACCGCTCCCGTGTACGGAGTACTATGGCAGCCGACCGCCCCTCGCATTTTTGTGTGTTAAATGACAGAAAACACATATTCGAATGTTGGACGTACACCACGGGATTTTAAATGTTAGTTTTGCCTTCTGCTCCCCTTAAAAAACATTTTTTTCCGTATCCTATCAGATTTTTGGAAAATTACCACGGTAAATCTACCGTAAATTACAATGTTTTAGCTGGTGTGGAAAATTACTAGCCGCAACGTTTTTAGACAAAGTTTTAACCCACTGCATTTAATCAGTTCTCTTTTCTTAAAATGTTTTTTTCTTTTAGTCTGTGTAGGGGCAACCATGGACCAAATACTCATTGAGAAGTACAACCTGCTTCAGGATCAGTGCCGAATACTTCAGGAAGATACCATCGATTTGCCACAACTCGTCGTTGTTGGAAGCCAGGTACGTCAGGTCGATCCGCGGCTGTGAGAACTTCAGCGGATTCTTCCCGTATGTGCCGAGGGCCGAAGTGAACCTTTATAACGCTGAAAATTCACATGTTAAGCCGTGAAAGGAAACCAAGTATTTTAAAATAATCTCTGGTATGGTGGTCTTCATTTCCATGAGCTTACATTCCGATGTCGAACTCGTCGATTATTTATTGGAAGGTCCATTGTTCGTCCTGTTAAATTGGCGGTAAAAGAAAGTCCGTGGCGCACGCGCGGGCGATAACGCATGGAAATAGTATTTTCTTGCTTCCGGGGACGCACCCAGAATGTTCGATAACGGTAATGCTGTGGACTGTGCTGACGCTGCTGTGCCTCCCTGTTGTGTGTGCAGAGCTCCGGCAAGTCCTCCGTGCTGGAGGGGCTAGTGCAGCGCTCCTTCCTGCCGCGGGGCACTGGCATCGTGACCCGCTGCCCGCTAGTACTGCAGCTGCAGACGTGCTCCCTGACCGACAAGCGGCGCTGCCCAGAGAAAGGTGAGTGCAAAATGATATGGAAATCCATTGTCAACATGTCTTACATACACACTAAATATCTGCGGACATCCTTTACGTGTGTGGTCACTGCAAGCAAAAGTGCACCGGGTACAGTGAAAGAACAGCGGCCACTGAAGGGAGAGGGGGTACAATTTTTAGTGCGGGTCTCCTAAACGCTGACACCTAAAATGATCTTAAAAAATCATTTTGCAACGAAATTTAAAGTTCAAGCCTAAAATTGTATGCAAGTCAGCAATTTTAGAAAAAAAATCTTCAGGGGCTCAATGGAACTACACTGTAAGAAATTTATTAGGTAAAATTCCGATGTATGTCAATGAAGCAAGTTTCCAATATGAGTAGACTTTTTTTCCCCCTAGACAGCTGTATGTTATATTAATTCCATAATGTATCAACATTTTTCCGTACATGTATGGATTTTTTTTTTGCATTTTTAGAAATTTAATTTACAGTCCTGCGGCTGTATTTAATCAGTTGCGGTGACTCAGATGTGGCATATAAATCGGTGCGTCACTCAGAATGTGGAAGCTGTCACAGATATTTGAACCCGTGACTGCGCGTCACACCTAGACCGCACGGCTACGCGCAGCAAGTCCCGCCCCTTAGCTGTGTGCCTGTTCGTCCGCACCGGGCGTGGTCCCTCGCACTGTAAAAATATTTTTCGTCACTTTACAAAAAATTCACTCTTAAGTTTTGTTCAAGATTTTTTCGTCACACATGTTGTGACAAAAAATCGTCACAAAAAACAATTGTATCTGGGAATGATTGAAAATCATTTTTTAAAACGTTTAGCCCAGAAGTGACGAAATTTTGTCACAGGAATATTTCGTCACGTGACGAGAAAATCGTAAAGTGACGAAATATTTTTCGTCACATGACGAAATATTTTTACAGTGCGGCCGGACATGTTAAAAATCCTATACATTTACGTGTACGGTGTATATGATTTTTCCTATGCTCAGTCCAGTCGGGCAATTTACCATGCCGTGCAGTAAAACTCCGTGATAGCAAAGGAATATTCCCATACGTAGTACGACAAAGCGAAATCCCATACATTCATAGGATTTTTCCCGTACGCCATGTATTGGAAATATCCGGTCTTTTTTACAGTGTACAGTGCAAATGTACACAGCGACTCGAAAGTACGGAGACCGCTGTAGTTTGAAAGTGTAGAGAAAACTGTTTCTCTCAACTGTAGCTTTTTCTTAGTGACGTTTGCATGGTCCGTTTGTACGTGAGATTTTCCCACGCGAATTTTGCCGTAGTCGCGTACAATTCTGTGCCTAGTCATGTGCGATTTGTTTTTGTTATTGACAATGTTACACGTGGTTACGCACACATTTGTTCGTAGCCAGGAAGTGTTCAAACACGCGTAGTTACACTTAAACGACATTACGCGCGTCTGGCGAACTAAAGTATACATAGCTACTCGCCACTTACAATTATGTCTGTGGGTTATGTATTATATGTTATTTACGTGTGTAGTTTGTTTGACTCTAAATTCAAGTGAGTAATGACTTTTTTTTTTAAATCTCTCCTCACTAGGGACAGATGCAGTGGAAGAATGGGGGGAGTTCCTTCACGACAACAAGAGGATCTTCAAGATAGAAGAGATTGAAAGAGAGATTGGAAAGCAGACGGAAATCCTAGCGGGCATGACCAAGAACATCACCAAGAAGCCGATTACGCTGAAGATATTTTCTCCCAAAGTTCCAAATTTGACCTTGATTGATACTCCGGGAATTACAAGGGTGAGTTACCACGCTAATTTTAGCAGAATCTACTTCACTCAGTGTACACGCCCGGATAATGTTCTTATCGTTGTACGTGAGTCGCTATCATGGTTCATACTTTTCATCACTCATAATCCCATGTAAATTAGAGGAAAATGGTGTCATGGGTTAGAATATCAACAGATATAATTTCATCATACATAACATATAAATTAAATAAAAATACAATTAAATATTAAAAATATTAACACAGTCGTAAAATCTGTTATCATCACACGGCATGTTGGCACATGGCAAACTGAAAAACTACCCCCACCCCCTCCAAAACTAAGGGATGGTCTTAGGGGTTCGAAATTCAGGATTCAGCAGCATTAATGGTCCATGAGTTCACGCCGACTGTAAAATTGACAATTTTCGCCCGCCACATCGGTTTTATCGGCGCCCTTTGCGGCGATTTTGGACATTCTCGCAATCAAGGTAGTGGTTTCACCCCTTAGAGTAAATCAATAAAATTGGCGTCCGGGGTCCTCGAAGATGAACTTTTGGCACATGCTCACACGGAGTTTCAGCTCCCTAGGTCTACTAGCAACGAAATGGCGGACTCCGGAAAAAGTGGATCGCTAATTTTGGTCGCCAGTGTATTTTAAATAATAGATGACAATTATATCCGATGGGATCATGACTGATGAAAAGTATGAGCCATGTTGTGCCGTTCATATCAGTTTTAGAATGACATAGAATAACAAAAACGGGTTTGCTACCTCAAGGGAAGAATTATCGCCGGCCTTTCTTCATATGTCAGAGGGGCGGCCGCTCCCGTATGAGTCGGGTCACCAGGACGTGCTAATACGCGCAATAGTAATAGCACTTTGCCCAAATGACCCCCCACTGCTTAAAATATACTTGTAAAAAATAAGAGATCCTTGTGGTATTTAGTACTTTTTCGTACTCTCACAAGAATGTTTCCGTTAGTTTATCAAACGCGACGTCTTGTCTTTCTGTTTTACAGGACTTTGACTGTAATTTAACAGCAATACCTGTAAACTATCGAGAAAAGTTTCAAAACAAAACCGAGAAACGTCCTGCAATGTTTTTGTTAATTTAAATATTTAAAGGGAAAACGTTGATTAATGTTTTCATCGATATTTTGCGTCAGTGTTTTTACAGTGCAAAGTGTGAGGTCTATGGCAGGTTTAGTACTAACGTAATAGCGCTTAATAGGGAGAATCCGGGTCACATTTTAGTGGACGCCCCCTCGGTACCCGCCAAGGGACGATCTGCTGTGCATGGATATTGTGTGACGCTCGTGTGACTGTACGCGCTGGGACTTGGAGGTATCTGGAACCCATTGGAATCCTGCACAGCCAGATCGGAAGTAGCTCTATTTTTCACTGCATCATAATTAGCGGTGCTCTTTATCTGACGAGTGGACTGCCAAAAGTGTTGGTCGTCTCAATGTGCGATGAAACTCTGATATCAGTAGAGGAAGGTTCCAAAAAATTTCGTCCTTAATTTTAATTTTCTCGTATAGGGGCGGGGCGGTCCCGACTGAACAGGATTCGCAGGGATATTTTGGACCTCGACGCAGGAGGATGCCAAAAATTAAATTTCCTCACAAATAGTATCCACTTTTGTTGCGCCAACCCCTGCCTGCACCCGCCGCGCCAGGACGACCCCTCAAATTTATAGTAAGGATGCAATTTTGTCAGCACCTTCCCCCAGCCAGAAATGAGGCTTCCAAATGGATTTCGACGACGAAATTTGGCATCGAGACGAGGGTCATCTGTTCCCGAAATCGCCGTTGAAACGGCGTCGTATGGTCGGTTCAACGCCACGATAACGTATCGGCGCTCTGCCCCCGCTGCCCGCGGGCAGGGGTGGGCTGGTGGGCCTTGGCCTTGTGAGTGTCCTCTTGAAGCTTCCCAAGTGCCACATTTGCGCTGCAGTCCTCGCGTTTATCGGACCAGATTTATCAGTTTGGCATTTTAAATTTTTCGTTGTAGGTACCCGTGGATGGTCAGCCGGACGACATTGAGAAGCAGACGAGTGACCTGGTGCGTGAGTTTATCCAGAACCCCTACAGTATCATCCTTGCAGTCACTCCCGGCAACCAGGATCTGGCTACGACCGATGGTCTGAAGCTGGCGAGGGAGGTTGATCCAGAAGGCGAACGGACTCTAGCAGTGGTCACCAAACTGGATTTGATTCCTGAAGGTATGTCACGAGACCTCCTCCAAACTGCAGGGCGCTCACCAGGCAGCCGTACGCCAGACTGCGTCGTGACGCAGAGCCGGACTGCCTCCAAAAGGGCCCGGTGTCAGCGTGCAAGAGTACCCCCCTACCCCCGGTACTAAATCCCTAGGGATCCTTTTCCCCCGGTATACCAACCCTAGGGATTCTTTACCCCCGCGTGGTGGTAAAGGATCCCTAGGGTTGGTTTACCGGGGGTAAAGGGTCCCTAGGGATTAAGTACCCCCCTGGGTCACTAGGTTAGGTTAGTGTAGGTTGGCCTAGGTTTCCCGAGACCATTCATCCCCCTGTGACCCGGGGATGGGGGGGGGGGGGGGGGGGGTAACGATTCCCTAGTGACCAAGTTCCGGGGGTAACATATCCCTAGGAACCCGTTACCCCCTTGGCTTCAAATGTAGGGGGGTAGTCGATTACTAGGGACCCTTTACCCCCGGTAAACCAACCCTAGGGATCCTGTACCCCCTACCCTGGGGGGTAAAGGATCCCTAGGGATGGTTTACCGGGGGGTCTTGGGTCCCTAGGGATTTAGTACCGGGGGTAAGGGGGTAATCCTGCACGCTTACACCGGCGGGGAAATAGGTGAAAGGGGCCTTACCTTCCTTTGCCCACCTTCCAGGGGATTTCCGTACCAAATCGTCGCCTTTGCCACTGGTGGTCCAGGAGTGTGACATCACGTTCCAGCGAATGTGGCAAGTGTGGCATTCCTCGGAATGCAGTGTCATATTCGCTCAAGTGTGATTTGTGCATCCTTCTTATCAGTCTCATTAAAACGAATGTGACACAACATTCAATGTAATGTGAGACGTGTCAGGAGCACGATGTCCTGGATTCCTGGATTACCAGTGTGCTTATTCTGGATCGGAGGGGAGGGGGGGGGGGCTTTAGGGAGTCTCTCGTCGATTTCAACCTCGTCAGTCTGTCGCTGTCTACTGCATGCATTCTTCCTTTGATGTGAGAGGAAAACGTGATGGAATCCGAATTAATTACTCTGTACCTACTCCGAGGCGATTGTAGATTTTTTAACTATCGTGTTGGTTTATTCTTTCGTCCCCGTGGTGCCGGTTGGTGCCTCGGATCGTCTTGCATTGGCCAGTTCGACACCATGCATCACCAAATGCCGTCATCTTTTCAGGTACGGAGAAAGACGCCCGCGCCGTTTTGTCAGGCCGAATTGTTAAGGCGAAATTGGGGACTGTCGGTGTGGTGTGCCGTTCCCAAAAGGACATTCTGAATGAAAAGGTAAGGGTTCGTCGTTTGTCTGTCAAAATGAGGTCCAGGTTATTGTTGGTATTTTTTATTTGTATTACAGAGTTTAGAAGATGCGCTGCGCGCCGAACAGAAGTTCCTGCATGATTGCTTTCCAGAACTGCGTCACAGGCATGGAATGCCTTACTTATCAAAGCACTTAACCTCGGTGCTTGTCAGACACATCAAGGCACATCTTCCTGATGTTCAGGTAACACTCGCTGCTAAGTGTCTTACAGACGCTGCCAAGCCTGTTAAACGATGGGAAGTGCATGCCAGACACCCGCCTCTCACCCAGAAAAGTCGGTTCTCGAAATGAGATAAATGTGGTTGGTACGAATCATTTTGCTCTCAATGTCGTCCAGAACAATGTACACTGGATTCAAGATGAAAATGTTCCCGAAAATTGGCGGGCAAGACCAAGTATAACTTGCTCCCGACTGCACCGGCTGCTCTTCTTGGTTTGAAATCATCACTTCTCACGAACTCAGAATGTTCTCAAACCTTCGCGTGTTCTGGTCTTGTCGTACCATGTGCTCGGACGTGCGAAAAATTCGCATGGGCGCGTGTGAGAACATGTTCTTGACGATGTTGAGAACAATTTGTATTCGAGGAAAGACGACAAAAGACGTGGTAAAAGGCTGAGTCCCACGTTAAATGTGGAGGTTTCCTCTAAAAGCCGGGGAAGCGACCGGGACTTGAACCTCGGTCGCGCGCGTCGAGAGGTACATGCGCTACCGCTCGCGCTGCCGCGCCTCTCATGCTCGGGTCGGATGAGGCGGACGGTCGCCTCGCGTCACGCCAACACTTAGTAAATTACGTAAAATGAAATGGGCTCCGTCTTTTCCGTGGTGCTGGCTAACCACAGTCCATTCCCAAGCTTCGTCAGTATATGAAGAGTATCAGCGATACTATGCTGGGAAAATTAGCTGCGCATCGGCGGGGATCGAACCCACGACCGAACCCACGACCGAACCCACGACCGAACCCGACCTACCATCCAGCCTCCAGGCACGGAACCCACTGAGCCACCGAGGCGACTGGTAGCCGCTCCGGCGAGACCGAGTGAGATCCGGGCACTTCGGAGATGCGTTTATCGAGACCATATTCTCGGACGAAGTCGCATGGTTTTCGGCTACGGCAAGCACATTTTGCATTTGTGCCGAGTGCATACATCGAGAACTCTAAATCGAGTGTTGTTATGGACTTGAACCAAGAACGGCCCTTTTTGGGTGCTTGGTGTCAGACGCTCATTTATAACAGTGCTTATCGGTAGGAGTGATTTTAAATCGTGCTTCCTTTCATAATCTCAATTAAATCATCCAGACAGAACGCGAGGGCGTGTCGCAGAATTTTTGTAAGCACGTGTGAACAACTTGAACTGTTGCAAAATTTAGGATCTGCAAGCTACCCTTTGGGTTTTCTAGCTAACGTAATGACTATTCGCACCGAGGTGCGAATTTGTCCTAGAATGCTAATTCACACGAAAAGTGTTAACAGTATTAAAATTACTGTTACCACTGAAATTTTGGCCCTGGTGCGAATATGCTCCACTCCTCAGTGCACACCACCGGTGCAAATAAGGTTAGGTTAGACATAACCTCTGTGGTGCGAATATTATTAATTGTCTTGTCGGGGCGAATAAAAGAGAGACTGTAATTCGCCCCCTGGGGTGCGAATAAATATTACCTCTAGCTAATTGTGTGGCAGCTTCAACATTTTATAACGCTAGCCAATGTCTTTAGTCAAGTCAGACACCTGTTATCTGGTGCAGTAGATTTGTATCACCGCTGCTGACAATAACTGGACTTCCTCGGTCGGAGGAGTTTGTCTGAAGTACCTCTTCAAAAGAGGAACTCCAGAGGCATTTCGCTCAGGTTGAAATCCCTCCGGAGTACCGTTTCTAAACAAAGTGCACCCTTGACGCAGAACATAGACATACTTCCGTGCTTGATTAGGGCGCTTTCACCGTTCAATTGCATTTTGCCCCAACCTGCCTTCAATTTTAATATTGCAGTTCAACTGTGTTTACAGGCAAAGGTCTATGATAAGATACGAGAGTGTAGGAGTGAGCTGGAGATGTATGGCAACATAGTTCCTGACGCAGACAAGAAGAAATATCTTTCCCGCGTGCTCTCCGACTTTGCTCTGAAGTTTTCCTCAAGCTTGCAAGCGGGTCATCTGGACATAGACTCTCTCATTTTGTAAGTGACGCACATTTGTTTTCACTACTGTAGTTAAAAGACCTCGTTTAGCTCGGACTCGAAAAAGTGCATCGAGAGAGTGTAAGGCGCCCCCAAAATTAATGGGGCGTAACGAAATGGTCCCCACCCTAATTGTCCTCGCTGTAGCGGATGTACAGGGTGGTCCAGGACCTTTGGTACAAACTTTCAGGGTTGACAGAGATCACTATGAGGATCGATTTGAGATCGAACACTTGGGGTCGGAGACGTCTCCTTCAGGAGTTGTAGGACTTTTCGTGCTGCGCCTGGAGGGTAGGCAATTACGTCTCCTCATTACTCCAGTGCATCAGGGGTTGCCTCAGGGGCGAAGGAACGAACTTAGCTCATGGGGGGGCACGCATTTTGGCGCCCCCCTTTATCTTTTTTTTTTTGAGGGGGGGGGGGGGCATGAAAATAACAAATCGTAAGGTTTTGTTGGATTTTTCTGCAGACGCGTTTGGATGTACTTTTCACACATACCGGTATAAGTCGCGAGCCAAGCGAGCGAAAAGTCCTGGGGCACCAATACTGTAAAACTTGGAAACTTAACCCGACCTTTTGGTAGGATCAGTGCACCGCGGAGACACTCCGCGCCCGCGCGGCCCTAAGAGACGCTTCAGAGGCCGCGCGGTGGTGACTTTTGCCGTGTAACCCATCCTCGGGATGCCATACCGCGCCCCCTTCCCCATCACCTCTTAGACCCCTACCGATGTCTTTTTAAATACGACCAGGACAGGACAACACGAGGGGACGGCCACCTGTGCAATAGTCGGGCCGCCTCTATTACGCTATTACGCGTAATTGTAATGGACTTTAGATGATTTCGACCGAATATCATACCACAAATCGATATTTTGGAGTGTAGTGGTCGCTATGTGACTGCGTAATAAAGCGCATGCGAAAGAGTAGTCGGGTCACATTTTTCGAGAGTGGACGCCCCCACGGAACAACCCTAGACCCTATTAACCAACCGCATCACCAGCCTTCGGTTAAACGCGGTCCTCACTCTATGCCCCTGAGGGGCGCCTCTCTGTGCCCCGGCGGACCATCACTCTACGCCCCCGAAGGGCGCCCCTGCGGTGCGCTACCGTGCATCCCTGCAGGACACTACCTGCGCTCCTGTGTGGCCCGTTCAAATGTCCACTCCGTGCGCCGGGCGGGGCCGGGCTGCTGATTTCCCCCCCCCCCCCCCCCCCCCCCCCCCCCCCGAGCCGACTCCTGCCTCCGAGTGCCGCCGGCCCTGGCGCTTGCCCGCGGGGGCGAGTCGCAACTTAAGAATATTGTCATTCACTGCGTACAGTTGGATGTTTACAAAGTCCTTCACGATCCAGGGATTCGCAAGATATTCGTGCGTGGAAAGTCTACGATTCTAACAAACCACAAACCAAACGGGAAATATATTGTTCACTCAACTGTCGAAGCAAAACACAGCAGTAACATGTCTGCACTGTTCTCCTCGGTGCACCCGCAATTAATGGTCTTACTCCCTTCTCTGAACAGGGTTGGTGGTGCAAAAATCTGTCGCATATTTTCGGAGTTGCGCAAAGAGTTCTCCAAAGATGCGCCAACTGAAGAGTACTGCTTGGAACAGGTCATCATGGCCATCAGGAACTCAAATGGACCGAGGCCTCCGTTTTATCTGTCCGAGCCAGCCTTCGAGGCTCTGGCGAAACCTCTGATCAGAGACCTGCTCGAGCCGTCCATTGAGTGTGTGCAGGATGTTATGGATGAACTACGAAACATCTGCAACAGCAGCTTTCCGAAGGATGTTTCCGTCCGGTACCCCAACATCGTTGCTGAAGTAACGCTGATAGTTGATGGCTTGATCGAGAAATGCTCGGAAAAAACAAAGGACATGGTATGTACGTCAGGGAGCTATTGTTTTTGGGTCCGAGGGGAGCGAGGAGCCCTTTGCAGCGGCTTTTACGCTTTTTCTCTCCTCCTCCCAACCATTGTTGCCGCTCATAGCCTATGAGTTCGCTTACCATTATAACTATCCCTAGGTTACTATTTTTTTCCATTCGCCGTTAATAACTATTGCATACTTTTTAAAATAATATATTTTCATCAAATAAATTACAAACTCTCATTGAAAAAATCCTATTAGCTCAGATCCAAAAATTCTAAGTTTAAATTACAAGGGGTTCCCACTCTCAAGCCTCTCTAGCTCTCTAGCTTCTACATTCCTCCCCTCTGCATATTTTTACTTCTCCTTATCCACATTACCATCACTGTATCTGTATGAACTAGAAACTATCAAAAATATATTTGTTTCATATGCCACCTTCTAATTACATCAGGTAAAATTGTTAAAATCATAATTAAAAAAACGTCAGTTTCTCCCCTCTGCGTTCCCTTCTGAAACCATTGTCGGCAAGTTAGCAGGCCCCGCGGGCCCCACGAGCCGCGGCTGGCTGCGGCCATGCGGCCGTCGTTGTCTTGTGAAAACCAAATGTGCTGTCGTCGGTTAAAATATCGGAAGGTTCATAACTCCTAAAAAAATTGCAAATTTGTGTTCTGCATCAATGCATTACCAAGGTTAGTTGTATGGCGTTTAAATATCGTTTCAATAAATTTTAATCTTCTGTTATTGTTGCCTCGGCTTCCCAGTTCGGCGTCCCGTGGCCCGCAGGCCGGCGCCGCAGCTTGTCACAGTCATACGGACGGCCTTTTCCTACAATGTCGGTGTAGCCGCGCTGTGTAAAGCGTCGAATCGCCGGGCAGATAGACACCGGTTCGAACCGAATACTTTCTTATTTTTACGTTCATAAAATCGTTAACCTGCTCTTAACGTTGGAAATCCTGGCCCCCGAGGACCACTCAGCGGTTTTGGCGCTGGAATTTTTTTTCTTTTTTAGCCCGTCCCGACACGTTTCGGTAGAAACGGACAGGAGCCGGGATTATACATTGAAAAAAAAAGAAGATTTTGCTGTTGTAGCTAATATTTTGGCTAATTTGCATAGCCGTAACATTTGCTTAATAAGACGAGATTTTTGCTGAAGCAGCTAAAGTGCAGCTATGTCATCTGAGGCCGAGCTGTATCAGTCTACGCGTGATCTGAAACAGATTAACCTGGGGTCAGTTGTACCAGCTGACACTGGGCTGTCGTAGCTACGATGCAGCTGTAACGGGAAACCTTTTAGCTCCATGAGATGAAAATGTCGGCTATGCCAAAATTAGCTGATACGATAGCTAAAATAGCTAATTCTGAGCTACCGCAGCTAATCCATTTTTTCCGTGTAGTCTGATGCCGACTGATCGTTCGAGCGGACCTATGTGCGCTGACTTCTCATGCACGGAGGAAGTTCAAATTTAGAGGATAAACTTCTTTTATGAAATTTTGTTACGTTTTTGTCTCATAAACAAGTTCCGCTCCGCTCCACCGGCACCTCGGTTCGACAGGGGGACTTGGCCAGCTTGGCCTGCCGACCGGGACGTATGTTTGTAACGATTAAAATCGCTAACCCCAGTCCGTCCCGACTCGTGACAGAGTGCGGCTTGCAGGCGCACCACACGCAGCGGCCAACCCTAACCTAACAAATAGATCAATTCTCATAAAACGGAATCGCGACAAAATTTGAAACTTGGTGCCACCCTACGTCTATCTACGTCTTAAAAAAAAGTCTATCCCCCATATGTGAAGTTTCTCGATCAACGAAAAGTCAGCGAACACTCGTCCGCCCGAACAAACACCCAGCATAAGACGTGAGCTGCGGCTCCTCGCCGTTTCTACCGAAACGTGTCGGGACGGGCTTAAAATGCTCTATCTGAGATTTGCAAGTAAAGTGTTGGCCGGGGCGCAGGGGAAAGTGCAAGGCGCTCTGAGTCAGGGCGGGCTGACAAGGGAGTGCCACGAGGTGTAGATACCCGGCTTTGTTGAAACTTTGGTGGTCGAAGGACCTTCAGCAGGTATGAGGATCCCTCACAAAAATTTTGGCGGAATATATATTCTTTAATCCTCTTCGTAGCCCTCTTCGACTTTGCGGTAATAACCAAGGTGGCAACCACTCGAGAAATCCTGTGTTCACATTTAGTAAAATCCCATAATGGAAGTCAGATGTGCATCCAAATCTACAATCCGTCCAAACTTTTAGATAAGAATAAGCATTTCATTCGACCAAAAGCTGTCATAAAAGTTTAAAATTTAGAAAAAATGTTTGTCGTTTTCCTATGAAATCGTTTGAAATCCTGTACTCTGTGTATTTGGTCGATTCTCCCCTCGGTTATAAGAGAGGCAGTATGGGTTTGCTTTTGCGTACGGGGTTGAATCGGTTCCGGAATCGCAAAGTGGTAATATTTCGTGCAGGTATAATTTTTGGAGCGGAACCCCTAGGATATTCCACCAAATTTTTTTAGCTCAAGTGAGCTGCGAAGCAAAATGACGGCTTAAGTCTATCCTATGCGCACTAATCGTACGTTACCACTTTTTTTTTATTACAGAGTGCTGTTCTAAAATCTTGCACTGTGCAAACATCTGCATTTTAACGTTGAAAATTGTACATTGTTGTGTATGCTCGGATCTGCCTAATACAATGTACAAAACTGTTTAAAACTTTGCGTTTCTTACACGCACTTTCAGAACTAGAATTTGATCCTTGTTACAATGTGTCGTTAATTTCCGGGGAAATTCTGATCGCTGCGTTCTGGGTTTCAGGTCCGACATACGATCGACATCGAGGACCACGTAACCTACGTCCACTTCAAGGTCTTCAAAGAGAAATTAGCTGGACAGCAACAGCAAGGAGCGCATCAAAAGCCACTAACTGTAGCGGCCCTGCCATTCAAACCCAGCCCGCACTACCTGCGGGAGAGAAGGGCAAAAGTGGGACCGTCGGACTACACTGAACTCGACGAGCTGCTCATGCTGGATCAGCAGGATATAGATCACGTACAATTGCTTGGTAGGCAGTTTACTTTATTTCTTTCACCGGGAAGATAAACGCACGCCTAAATCTTTCGCATTACGAAGGAGATGAGGGCTTCAAGGCTGCGAACCAGCGTTGGTTCGTAATACGGATGATTTCGTCGTAGCCACGAAGACTTTCGCAGGATTCTTACGGTGTTGGCTTATTGTCAAAAGTTGTAGGCCCAACATTACCCCTTCTAAGGTGCACGTGTCGTCGTTTGATTGGTAAATACTAACTTCCTAATGAGTCGAAACAAGTGAACACTGCTCAACAAAATTAGCGGCGCACTTTTTGCAGTGGATATCACTTCATTTCTAGTCGGCATAAAGAGTTGATATTTGGAGTAGGTGTGCTCTAAGGGTCCACCTGCTAGGCCTCAAAGGGCGAACTTCATTGATTTTCTGTAAGGGGTTGAACCACCTACTTAACAGGAAAACCGTCGAAAATCGTTAGGAAAAGGTTCCCAAAAACCCGCTTTCAGGAAGAAAATTGGGCACGGCTAAGTCTAACTTTAATTTTGGAGGGGGTGGAGGAAAATTCCAAGAAATGGGTAAAATCGTTTCATAATTGCTCGGGGTGGGTAGCTGTGGTCTCAGGGGCTCCGACAAAGACCGTGGCAACCCAAGACGATGACTTCAAATGCGCCGAACATTTGACGAAAGCTGGAAAGTTATTTGCATTTTAACGTTCTGTTCTCTTCCTCACACCGTCGTTCCCGATAGGGGTAGAATCTTGCGCGTGCCGTTTTATAGAGGCTCCACTCTGCAACGATTAGGCCCCAAACGGAAACTTCGATATCTCAACTACTTCAACCATTAAACTGCGTCGGGAAAAACCCCTGCAAGTGCACTCTAAAGTCCTTACAAACAAAATGTGTCCGTATTACGGATAAATTTGTGCAGCCACGGATGTCGTTGCGGATGGATTTGTCTGCAATACGGATGCTTTCGGTATGCATTACGGATGTTTTCTCATTTGTAACATACGGACGTTTTAATTGTATGATACCGGTACGAAAACATCCGTAGTACAAACCAAAAGCATCTGTATTATGGACAAATTCATCCGTACCGACATCCGTACTACGGCTGCGCAGTATCATCCGTGAGGACTTTGCAGTGTGGTTGTCGGGAAAAGCGATATAAAAAATTTAAAAAAATTTTGGGCCCGAAATTGATCTGAGAGTCATCGCAGCACTTAGAAACATCAGAAAATGCCGACCGCCAGCGTTTGGGTTACAAAATAAAATTGTTTAATGCCGTGCGCCGCCACCTGTCGACGCAGTTCTTATGTTAGGTTAGGTTACTAGAGCTAGGGATCACTATTTGTCATTTTAAATTGATTTTCTCGAGTTTGGTTAAGATAGCTAACCTAGGTTTGGTATGTGTGGCTGCGGCGTTCTGTGGCGTGTGCCGGGGGTAACCACCCCGCTGGCCCGCTGCACCACGAAAAACATCCGGTGCTCCCTGCCAACTGCCAGAAAATCAATCGCGGATGAGAAAGGAGTGACTTCAGATAGCGAAAGAAAATTCTACAAGAAATATGATTTAGAGGTAGAACACGTTTTAGAGCTAAATTCCTTAGATGTGTCGCTATGATCTATTTTGGAATCGACATTTTTCTCGACTTACCTGTCAGAGCTTCTCGCACACAGCAGTTCCGACATCACTGCACACACGCTGACCACGTGGCATAAAGTTGTCGGAAAACTCAAGTTGCCCATCAAACTGTTTGTGCACCCTTTTTTTTCTAAGTTGCAGCAGCGTACATGTCAATGCGCGTGTAGTTTAAGTACATGCACTATGCATTGGTCGGCAGTTTAGAGGATCAAAACAGGCACACCACTTGCCACCTGTTTGCTCGCAGGGGACATGCTGGACCACTACTACGCCCTCGTCGCCGACAAGGTGGCGGACAACGTGACCAAGACGGTGATGCGGTACCTGGTCAACGAGGTGAGCTCGACGCTGCAGGCCGCCCTGACGGACCGCGTCTTCCAGGAGGATGTCCTGGACGCTCTGTTCAAGGAGGACGACGCGGTGACGCTGCTGCGTGCTGAAGCGGTCGCCAAATTGAAGGTGCGTATCACCGAGAGCTGGCGGCGCTCGGAAATGGAATTTTCGAAAATCCGGGTGGAGTGGAGGCTCCCAATCACTGTAGTTGTGTGCGGTGCAGGCCGCAGCGCCCGGCACCGCCGAACTGACGGGGAAACTCTTGAAAGCACGCTCTTCTACTACGGCGGGCGGGTGTAAGGGAGCGTAGCGCGTGCCCTGCACGATTTCTTTCCGTAAAATGTTCAGATACCGGCCGCCGCGGTTCGCGTCTTTTGTTCAATCTTTGCCACATTAGACGAAGTGTTAAACTGCTCGCGCTTGCTTGAGTCGAGGTTTCCGACGCTTGCCTTGCCGCTGTGAAAGATGGTATAAAAAGTATAAATTTCAAGTTTTTATCCTGCGCCACACGTTTTGGGTCCGGTTTGGTGGAACCTGATTTCACCTTTGTGGGCGTTTTATGAATGAAGGAGCGGCGATTGCGGTGAACGGGTGAGCCGAGCCCGGTCTGCTCCGTGCCAGCCGTGCTACAAGCCGAGTGTGTCCAGCCGAGCCAGGCGGGGAGCCGAGCCGAGGCGCTCAGTCCGAGCGGAGTGCGCGGGACTGCCTACCGATCAGGCACGAGAGGAAACCTCGAATATCTTACATATCGTTATTTGTTTTTTCCGACCCCGAGTGTCCCATATCGATCACATCAGCTCAGCGTCCTCTATGTGCCCTAAACGTTTGTCCACTTTTGACTGGGACACCCTGTATGGAGCAACAATAAAAATATTTTGCCGCATAGTCCTGAAAGTCTAAGAGAAGCTATCGTGCCCGATTTGGGCGACTCTGATACGCGATGCCCTGCAAGGGCGATACTTATGAAACGTCGCCCCAATAGAACGACATATGTTTCTCTAACAGGGCGACATGTTTCATCGTCGCTCTTTTAGGGCAACATTGTTTCTAAATATGGCCCTTAGAGGGCGACTATTCTAAGGGTCGCTCTCTGGAGGGTAACGGAATTGACGACAAAATGTCGCCCTTTTAAGAGCAACTTAAGCCCTAGCTTAGCCCCAGGATCTACAGTGAGGCGGTTCTACGTTCCGTTATAGTTCATCATGATAATTTGAACCCTCTGTCAACGAGTAGCTGACGTTCACTCGTACGCCCGTACTGACGAACAGTCTTTGCGCAAATCGGGCAACAGTCTTTGTTACGCCAAGTAAGCGGGGCAGTTTGAGGACGTATGCCAATTTGTTGTCGGAGCCCTTTTCAGCGGCGGTCTTATAGGCCTATAGCGGTCTACTTTTGGGAGGGTCTGCCATTTTACCGTTTCATTTTTGCAAAAAGTTTGAAGTATGAGTGGGGGTATTCGGAATCCGGTTCCAATGCCCATATAACATACCTGGTAAAAATTTCAGACCAATTGGACCAAAACTTAGATTTTAAAAATACGGACTGAGCCCTAAACCAAAGTTTGGCGATTTTAGTCAACATTTACCCGGAGCGCAAGGCACAAAACGAAGCCGTACCTGCTACTCCCCGTGTGAGAGCCGCCATCTTCTCGCCGCCCTTGTGACGTCATACGTCTCCGGTGGACGATGCCGTTTGGTGGCTCCATTCCCAAGGGTGTCTCCCACCCCTCCAAACACAGCTTGCACTATTCGGAAAATTGCCGCGGGACGCGCGCATCGGAAAATGTGTGAAAAGTTGAGGCAAGGGGGAGAGGGGGAAAGGGGAGGCAGTTGCCAAATGTCTTCGGGGCGGCTCAAGCCTGTCCCATGGGGTATCTAACAAGCTATCCAAAATGTCGCTCAATTGGGGCCGTCAAATGGAGAAAAACCCTGTTTCCGCCTGGGGGTTAGGCAGACATTGGGCACACGTGTCAGATGGCTGACCTCTAACTCCATGTCGCTTTTTGGGGGGGAAAAGGGTTTTCGCTACCACTTTTTCAGTCATTCTCCACTTTGGCCCAGCTAAATGTGTGTATTGTATACAGGGTGTCCCATAGACAAAAGTGAACAAACGGTTATGGCAAGTACACTGTAAATCGAAGAGAAACGTTCGTAGCGTTCGATGCTAAAATGCGATGCTGTAACAGAGCGATATTTGGAACATTGCCCATATAGAGCGATGTACGTCGCTCTAAAAAAATCTTTAAAAGAGCTTCATCTTCTTAGCGTCGCTCTTTTACCGCAACGTTCTTCAGAGATGTCGCTCTTTAAGGGCGACGATTTTAAGCGTCGCCCTTAAAGAGCGACATCTCTGGAGAACGTCGCTCTCTGGAGAGCGACGAATGTAACCGTTTGTATACTTTTGACTGGGACAGCCTGTATACTAGCATGTGGCGCACAATGCGAACTTAAAATTAAGACTGAAAATGTATATCCCTTCCCAGAGCTAGTCAAGTTGACGATTAAGACGTGGGCCTAAGGGACTGAGACATTCCCTCTCCCAAGGCCAAATCCCTAGGTCAACCTTGCTCGCAATAGCTCTCTAAGAAGTGGACCACTAAAAACCGTTAGAGTATTTCTGTGCGTCAAATGCTGTTTCATACTTTGTGTTCTTCCAGGTTCTTCAGGAAGTGAAAAAGGTGCTGGACGTCATTGCTACCTCGTAACCGTCATGGCTGTAGGCCGATGCCTTGAGTTTTCTTTTGCATATAAGTTGTAGTGCACAATCATTTCTTTATATATTCTTTGATTTTTTAGGGCAGTAAGTCTAGATTAGTTTCTTATACCGCCATGTAATTGATTTTTGTTACTGTTTTTTTTAATACATGTTTTTGAGTGCTCAGACACGTCATGCGAGGACACGCGGCCTGCACAGCTGTGGCCAGCCGCGAAATGTTGCTCTAAATGATTCGTAGTTGATGACTTGGAAACTACACTGGGTGACTTTCCATTGAAGCATTGTATTGTAAGCCATAATAAACACCATTTGAACGGATTCTTTTGTATTGGCTGTCTTTCGAATACCGCACACCGCACAGCGTATGCATCTTGAAGTCTTCCACCAGACTCTAGCAGTGGTCGAGGCCCTCTTGTCCAGATCCCTGCAGCATCCCTATTAACCAAAATGTCAGTACCAAATCCATATCAGAGGATGAGATTGTACAACATACAGTGTTGGTAAAATTTAATAGTGGGGAGGACAATGCACAATATTACAATTAAACTTGCGTTTTGAACTAAAAGCTTGAAATTTGGCCTGCTTCCGCTGCCCGCGAGGCAGGGCCGGCGGTGGCTTTCGTTCGCCTGTTCCATCTCTTTCGCACATCTGCGGGCACTAGTGCGCGCTCTTTCTAACGGCGGCTCGGGCATCGCCTGTGCGGTCCGCACGCGTCGTCCGAGGCGTCTTTTCGTTACCCTACCCGAGTAGCGCCTGGTAGGATGCTGTGACGTCACAACCCCAACCTCGATATGAAAATGAAAGCTAGCGGGCAGAGCCCTGTTTTATGCGCGCTGAACGTAGATTTTTGAGATAGTCGTGCTTACGCTGTTAGAGGAAAAATGGAAACTATGGAGAAGCGTGTGGCTGTAGAGTGTCCCAAAAAAACAAAAAGTGTGAAAAGTCATGGGGCGAGATCGAATCCGGATGCTCCGACCAATTCTAAGGCATGAAAATTTTTTTTCGATTTTTTTTTATCACCGGAAGGGGTCGCGCAGGGCACCGGAAGTTCCGGTTTCCGGCGGGACCAGATAGGCCCGGCTAGGTCCCTGTAGACTTCATTTCTCAAAAAATTGTATAGAATCAAAGTTGCTGGAAATGAAAAACTACTTCGAAATATGTTTTTCAATTTTCGAATATTCAAAAAAACGATTGCCTACCTTTAAGGGGCAAAAGTAATTTTACCCTATTTTTTCCGTAAAAAAATATTAATCGAACCAGTTTTTTATTTTAAACAACTTTTCTTCTATATTTTTTTTTGACAAACAAAGTCTAGCGCCCTAAACAGCGACGCAAGTGCTGCGACCGACGTGTTAAGGAGGTATCACACTAGCGGCTGGCGCTGCCGCTGGCGCTGCCGTTGTCGGTTCGCCCAATCACACTTGCGCGCTGCCGCGGCCGCTGCCGACGCGACTCACAGCCTTGTCCACCGTCACGTGACCTCATCCTCGAGCTCTCATTGGTGCTGTTCGGCAGCGCCAGCGCCGGCCGCTCGGAAAAATAGCCGAGCGGCTATTCTCCCGCGCGGCCGCGGCGCTGGTCGCTGCTCGTCTCTGATTGGTCGAACTGAGAACGGCAGCGCCAGCGGCAGCGCCAGCGCCAGCGCCAGCCGCTAGTGTGATACCTCCTTTAGGACTTGCGCGTGACCGGCCGTTACCCCTTTTCCTATTCCGCTCCAAACCATGTCCGGTTTTGTTGGACAAGTTCCGACTTGTCTCGATGGCGCGAAACATTGTGCGTTTTCGGTTTTGACGGTAGCACTAAACAAGTATGGACATGTTTCGAGGCGTAGCACTGCGACTGCCTGAGATACAAGTTTCGCCGTTTCGCGTGGTTTCCGTTAGTTCCGTCAAGTTGCCGCGTGTCGCGTGTTGTTGCGTTCGTTCGACTGTGTTTCGTCGTGCAACATGCCGCCCGTGACGGATCGGCGACAACCTAAGGCAGCCAGCACTCGAACCTCCTCAGCAGTCTGGTTGATCGGCTGTGGGACTTAAGAGGTCAGCGGCGACAACCGTCTGCCAACACTTCGCCAGGTTCTGCAACATGTGTTGTTTCTTCACGGGTCTGGCAATGGCAGAAGTGAAAATATTCGTGAAGCATGCCGTCACGCAGTAGAGAAGCTCATGCCCATTTGGATAAAAGGTGGTGTTCCCACAGTGTGCGTGAAGGACGCAGCTGACAATCTCATCACGGCTTACAATACATGGGTCAAACTCAAAAAATCAATATAGCTGCTTCAAAGCAAGGGCCTTGAAAGGTCAATAGCCGCGAAACTTAGAGGTATGTGTTTCAACACTCATACCTATGTCAAAACATTTATTTCCATGGCCTAAAGAGCACTGTGTGATAAAAATACTGTCTTTTCTTTTCCTCCTATCAGATTGTAGGCGAGGAGTTACGATTTTAAGCTGTGGGGGGCACTCCCGTCTACCCCAGTCTGTTCGCCGCGTGGCCAAAAGGGTTGAAAATTACAAAGGGAGCAATCGAAAGGAGACAGGATGTAGCTGGTCATTACCGTGAACGAGTTTATTTAACTTGTGGGCTTCTTCAGGGGTATCTCGGCAGGAGAAACTCGATTCTAAGAATGAAAATTTTGGATCTGAAATTTTCACTGGGATATCAAGAAAAATGTATCAGAGGCACTGTAAATCCTGGAGCGACATTCGCCGCTCTTATAAGAGCGACGCTTATATTCGTGATGAGTGATTTTACTGAAGAATTTGCTCTGAAAGAGCGACGTACGTTGCTCTGTAAGGCGATGTTTCAAACATCGCTCTATTGGAGCATCGCCGAAATTGGGCAACTAACGTTGCTCTTCGATTTACAGTGAGATTCTGTAAATTGATTCTTGAATTTCGCCCCCTTCGCTCCCTTTTGCTCCGTTTTCAACCTCTTTGGCCGCGGTTCGTAACTTAAACGTTGGATCAAATGGTTTGCGTGGTCCTCATTAGAATCGCAAGCCAAGAAAGATAATGAAATTTCAGAGCCGCATACCTTTATCGCCCAAATTACGCGATGAACCTTACCCTTCGTTATTGAGTGAGCGTTTTCAGGTGGACCCACGCAGCACACTTGTCGTCCGCCCCAGCCTCTTTGGTGTGCGCGGTACAGGTCCACATAAAGGCGTACCTCTGTGAACCCTCCCTCCCTCCCTCCGATCCGCCGAATCAGTACAAAACTATGTGTGACGGGTGGTGATGGGTCAAAGACGACTGACACTTTACTTCTGTCACTGGGCTTGTTTATTGACCTTTGCCGTACAGGCCCGTGGGCTAAGACCGACTGACGGCTCCGGAGTCCGACGCAGCGGACGGCGACTCACACCGGTGGCGCCCTCTACGGGCAGACTAGCTAACCGGGGAACTCCCTGAACACTAAGTAGTACTGAAGGATACCTTCCCCCATTTTCTTATTTCTGTTCTGGAGTGGGGTTTGTCGGCACGGCGTACCGCATAGAACAGCCCACGGGCCGACTTTCGGGCCCTTAGGGATCTTCGACAAAACAGGGCCCCTCATTGTACACGCTAGGGAAAGGGCCGGGCGACCTCGACCATGGCATCAGTCAACGGTGTTGCGGTGTCGTTAAATCTGTCTCTATCCTTCGCAGGACCGTCGGACCCGGGGAAGTGGAGGCAAGAGTCCGCCACTATGCATATTTTTGTAGCGTGCAAATGAAGTAAAATTAACAGAAAATCGAGAGCTTGCGGCTCGCTTCGCTCGCCGGAATAATTTTGCCCCCTGTAATAGCTACCGGTCTGCTACGTGTTTCCTTTATCAGTAAGATGCACAAGTCGATAAAAAAAATGTGCCTTTCGATCGCTGCGCTCGCGCTAGTGGCAAACCTGGCAAAAGTGCCATATTACCAATTTTTTAAACGTCTGAAAGATCGAATGTCGACGGGCCCTTTGACAGGTTGCACCCAACGAAAGTGACTTCCGGCGCCGCTGCCCGGTCTCTGCTAGTACATATTATTACCCTTTCCCGCGCCCTACACATAGGCAACCAGCAATACACTAAAAATTTTACCCCCCCCCCCCCCCCCCCCCCCCCGAAATCAAGGTCTGGCTCCGGCCCTGTCCACGCCTGGTGCACGCCAGGAAGGACCCTGCGGGGCCAGCCAGTAGGACGCCCTGCGGCCGTCACTCTTTCCACACGGTCGCTCATGTTCTAACCTCCGAACGTATGTTGCATCACCCTATGGTTATCAACAGTCCTAACCAGTCCTGACCTACCCTTACCTACCCAGGCCTCCACTAACCTAACCGAGCGTAACCCACTCGAGTCACTGATCCGCCCCTCCCTGGCAGGCGCATGTCGCATTCTCACCTCACCCAACCGGCGGATTTTAATTTTGAGACCACTTGTACAAACAAGGTAGGCGTACGCCAGACCGCGTCGTGGCGTAACAGGCTTCGCTCATCACGAATCACTGTTCCACCACTCCACGCCTTACGTCTACATTGGCCTGCCGGCCGCTGTCTTCTGACGAGTGAGACCCTGCGGGGCCATCCAGTCAGTAGGACGCCTTGGGGGCGTCGCTGTTACCGCCCGGTCGCAGCTCAGCTCATGTTCTGGCAGCGGGACGTACAATTTTGTGCAGAAGTGCGTACGAATTCACGTAGCCTACGTTCAAATTCGTACGGTTTTATTAATAATATTGTACGCGTTTGTGTACAAATCAACATTGAAGTACATAATGTACGTACGAATTTGTACGTGGGCAACGCATGCATAGATTCGTACGCAATTTAGAGCAAGATTGTACAGGAGCATAAAGTGTGCTGGACTGCAGCGGGGAATGGGAATGGGCAGAAAGACGTGAATACTTCAATTATGCACGGAAAAAGGATAACTGGAACATTTTATTAGCACTCCAGGTAAAGGATTACAGGATAAAACTTTCAGTCTTACTCAGTTTGGTATTTAGAGCATTTCGTACCTGCGCAAGGAGGAAAATAAAAGATGACCGAATGAACGGGAATATCAGAGGAATAGATTGTCGTAAGGAACTTTGATGAAAATTCGGTTCGTTATTTCGCGGAATGCTGAACCGAAGGCGTCCTGGATGGCTGGTTTTAGTTCTTGCAGTATTTCACTCCAGTTCTCGTTGAGAAACTTGTTCATTTGTGTGCCTGAAAAGGAGATTAAAAATTTATCAAAAAGTAATTAACTCAACGATCACCTATTCGCCTACGTTCTAATTCTAAATAAAAAACTATGAAACTAAGTCAAGATATTGCATTTCGTAGTGTTGGTGTTGTGTGATGGTTTTCTGATGAACTCTAGGTATCCAGCTCGGTTATCGCACTCTCAAAAAGATCTGTTTGAATTTAGCAAATTTGAGATTCTCCCATTTAGCTTATGCCTCATCCAAGCAATGTTCTAGATGCATATGCTTGATTCGAGATACATGGTTTCTCAGCTCAACCCTAGGCTTGGACTACTCTCTTAGAAGGACGGACTGAAGAATCCCTATTATTTAATGTACTCTATAATCGGCTTCTATATTTCAAGAAAAAGTCGAAGTTACTACGTTATGGGTGCTGGGAATTGGTCGGTCTTAAAAGAGACCGCGCTGACGGGTATGGAACAACCGGCAGACGCCCCCAGCCGCTCGGCCGTCAAGTCGCCACTCTCGGCGGCACCGACCATCCGGATGGCCAGCTACCGTGTGACCGCTCTCCGTCGTCGCGCAGAGCTACGAGAACGTCCTACAGAAAAATTACTTACGCTAAATGATTCTGTACAAATTTGTGTAAAAGTGCGTACGAATTTATGCATACACAGCTTACGTACGAATTCGTACGTAATGGATGAACTATAATGAAGATTTGTACACAATTGCGTACACTATAAATTCGTACGCACTTCTGCACACAGTTGCACAGAAGCACTTTGCGTGTTTGTACCACACGAGACTTTCTCAGCAACTACATTTCGAACACTTTTACATTTTTTATGTTAAACGAATATTGCGTCGTCGTGTTGTGAACAGGGACCAGATCTGTACTACGTCTGCTCAGAAAAAATCGAAACACAGAGCTTATCTTTGTAAGACGTTGAATGTTCAAATAATGCTACGTAATCGCTATGCTCATGAAGGCGCAAGCACCACACCGTATCCTTTCGATACTAACTTAGCTCTTTATTGCCATTGAAGAGGTTGTCCAGCTGCATTCTGAGTCGAGTTGTGTCCAGCGAAAACTTAAAGTTCTCGATTTGGGCGTATTTCTGACCATCCTTAATCAGCTCCTTACCGTACAGCTCTACGTCAGCGGTGACATTGGCTGTAACAAAGAGAAAAGGTTCTGTAATTGAATACACGAAGTCTCACTTAAATTGACCCATAGCATTGTTATGAATTTGATCGAAGGAAGATTGGAGCTTTCGCTCGCAATACTCTTATGCACAATACAAAGCACGGTAAAAGTCAGTCCTGGAAAACACGGGACCAAATCGGGCCCGGACGCCCTGTACTAGGACCATCCTGGAAACTGGTGACCAAACTCCCAGGACGATCCTGGAAACGGGCCGCTTTGGCCACCCGCGCCTGCTGGTCCTAGGAAAATGGGTGCTTCCTCCCAGGACGGAACTGGAACAGATTGCCTCGCGCCACTGCCCCTTCACCTGTCAAACCGCAGCGCTGAGGGGGAGGGGCAGTGGCGCGAGGTAATCTATTCCAGGACCGTCCTGGAAACGAAAGCCTGACCACGGTGCCAGCGTCTGTTCTCCTATCCACGTACCCAAACTGAGTTCGCATTTGCCATCGCCGTTGATGGGAAGCACCAGCACCTTGCCGTCGACCTTGTAGTAGCCTCGGAGAGTGACGCCTTCCTCCACGCGGACTCTCGTCTTGAAGGTATACTTGTCGAGGTCGGACCTGAGACATTTGCAAGTTATGCACCGTGGTAAACAAGGTGGGTACGCCAGACCGCTTCGATCATCGCGAATCTGTTCCGCCACTCCACGCGTGGCGCACGCCTACCTTGGCCTTCCGGCGGGGTATGGGGCCAATCAGTCAGTAGAACGCCATGCGGGCGACACTCTCTCCCACACGGTCGCCACCACGCCCACACTCTAAATGTCCATGGGACAATTTTGTCTAATGAAATGTTACGTTTTTAAGCAAAACATTGGGACACTTCGTAACGTTCAGGTGGGACAAATTGTAACATACGAGGTACAATTTGTCCCAAAATTATGCTACAAATTGTATCTCAGTTATGTTTTGCTTAAAAACGGAACATTTAATAGGAAAAGATTGTCCCATGACATATAGTGTGCATGTTCTGGCCTCCGAAGGTACCTTACATTATCCTTTCGTTGTCAATGCCGGTCAACCAGTCCTAACCTACCCTTACCTACCTGAGCCTTACCTACCCAGGCCTCTACTAACCTAACCTAACGTAACCCACTGGAGTCACCGATCCGCCCCTTCCTGACAGCCGCATACTGACATCACCCAGCGAGCGGATTTTAAATTTTAGACCACTTGTGAAAATTATCAAAGCAACCGCTTGAGCTGCGGAGCCCCTGAGGGGAGCTTGACTCTGGTATGGTGCATGAAAGATGTGGTCCAAATTTGAGCTTTTTACGTCTAAGCGTTCTCGAGAAATCGCGCGGACAATCAAACACAGACAAATCATTTTTGGCCTAGATGGGTGAGGGCTTCGCTATCGTTCAGCCAATGAAGCTGGACGCTGCTGAAGGGCGCTGTTACGGCTGCTGCTTTTGCTAACTGCCACTACCTGCTACGCTAATCGGTAGTCAAAGCTAGTTGAGGGTAAAACCTTACCTGCTAAAAAAAATTAGCCTGTCAAAGTGTCCCGACAGTGCCTAAATTTTTAATCCTTGTGCCCCCAAATTTCTGCCCGTCCCTCGGTTCGACAGGGGGACGTTGGCCAGCTTGGCCTGCCGGCGGCGTTTGCGGAGGCATCCACCCCCCCCCCCCCCCCCTTCCACTCAAGTCACTCGAGATGTGTCCAGTGGAAAATATTTTTGTAACGATTAAAATCGCTAACCTCAGCCCGTCCCTACTCGCGACGGAGTGCGCCTTAGAGGCACACCACACGCAGCGGCCAACCCTAACCTAACAAGTTTAATAATTCCCATAATAAAAAGCGACAGAATTTGAAAATTGTTGCCACCGCACGTTTATCGAAGTCCTAAAAGAGGTCCATCCTCTAAATTTGTACTTTCTTCGTGAACAATTTAGTCAGCGCACACACGTCCGAACGAACGATCAGTCGGCATCAGACTGTAAGCCCGGCTCCTGTCCGTTTCTACCTAAACGTGTCGGGACGGGCTAAAAAGAAGCCTTAAGACATGGGCTGGACGCTAGCGCCTGCCTCTGCCGGATGGGCAGTGCCTTGTCACGGCTGAGCGGAGGTTAACTTCAAAATTTCACCCGCGTTTGTCCTACTTTTTGCCCGCATTTCCGGCAACACTGCCCGACCCGACACGGAGAGCCCCAATTGCACACTATATGGCATGGGACTATTTGTCCCATTATTATGGGGCAATTTAATTGCGACATACATGGTACAATTTTGTCACATGGCACTGGTTACAATCTTCGTCTTGTCCCAGATTATGGGACAATCTGATGGGACTCCGGGTAACCGTGGATGTATATTAGACATTGAATTGTCAGAGAACACAGGACGACTAACGAACGACCGGGAAGAACGCCTGCGAACTCGGGAGTAGGCCAGCCCGCACGGCACACGTGCATGTAGGAGCACAAATTGCCTACCCGCTAGGCGCCAAGATTGACCGGAACACCAGGGAAGGTGCGCGCTCAGGAGAGGAGGGAATAAGTCTTACTAAATGTAGATATTATTTTATTGCCTAAGTAATTAATTTAAGATAACCATTCAAAGCATTTGAAGCATTTGAAGCTTTTTTCGATTTCAGCGGTGCTCGGTGGGTTTCTTAAAGTGGTAACCATTTCAATTAACAATATTTACATTGTCCCATAAAGTTATACAAAATTGTCCCATACAAAAGATACTAAATTGTAGCATGAGTAGTTTTGAGTACCACGTTCACGGGAAAATTTGTAACATGAGATGTTTTGCGCAGAATCTGAACATGTCATCGGACAAATTTGTAGCAGTCTATGGGACAAAATAGTCTCATGCCGTGTAGTGTGTATAATTACGAAGATTTAATTCTAAACTTTTCTGGAAGTTGGCCCCTTGCACTTACTTGACGACGTCGATCAGCTTGGCGTTCTTGAGGCCGTGTATGTTGAGGTCGCGGAAGCGCAGGTCGATGGCGACGGGCCCGCGGCCCTGCTCAATATTCACCTGTGACATGAACAGCGGGTCGATGGGGAACACGCCGAAGTCCTTCGCACCTGCGGAAAAAGAGCGCCGACAATCAATCAACGCTGCAGCAGGCGGATACCGTACAAATCATTTTTGGGAAATTTTAACGAGTTTATGGAAAAATTTGCAGTACGAGTTACATTGTGACTTTCCCGAACTTCTAGAATAATTTCCGAAACAGAATATTAGATTTTGTGAGATAGACGTTCTGGAAAACAACGTTCGGCATGTCAGGCCCCGGTATTAATGTGTTGGAAAATACTGAAAACACGATGGGAAGGCTTGCACCACAAACTTTTCAGAAATTTCCAACTATAATTTTTTATAGAAGTTTTCAAAGCTCATTATATTTGTGATTTTTTTTTTGCTATACGAAGGGGTAGAGTGCTTGGCCCCAAAGTGTGCCCTAAAAATTCATTAAATTGAAGGGGACACGGTTGGGGATGGCAACATTAGGTCCACCATTAACAGGCTGTGTAGCGTGCGAAGCGTTGACAAAAACACTGTGAGATTTATCTTGGTTGCCTGACTGACGCAGCCTGCGGCTGAGAAGCTTGGCGGCGCCTCACGGGAGCGTCTGTCACTCCCGTGTGGGCACAGTGCGTGGGAGAGAGGGGTGCCGCAGCCGTGTCCGCCCGGGCCGCACAGTCCGGCTTGGAGCAATAGCAGGTAAAGCAGATAGTGTGACGAGGTCTAACGACCCCCCCCCCCCCCCCCCCGCCTCTCTCTCTCTCTCTCTCTCTCTCTCTCTCTCTCTCTCTGCTGTTAACGCGTTCGCGACGCGGCTCTCTTACCTTTTTCGCTGAGCTCCTTGATAGCTACATGAACCGCTTCACGAAGGCATTCGTCCAGCTTCGAATCAGTTTTTGCGCACCTCTTCCAGGCTGACGCTGTAAAAGAAAGCGGGATTAGCATCAGCAATGGAAACCGTCGCCCAATTTGGGTAACGTCAAATCGAATCAGCGTTTTACGTCGACGCCCTTCGAGAACGACAATTTTTTAGAATGTCCTGAAATTGTCGCCCTCTGCAGGGCGATGATGTGAAAATATCGCGTCCTGAACTAAAATATGCAGTAAGTACACTGATGAAGACAAGCAGCCCATCCCTTCGTCAAATCGCGTCGAAACGTGCCGTGGCCGGCGGAGGCTGCCCGCGGCCGACCCGCCATGTTCACCTCATTCCGAACGAAGCCGCTGCATGACCTGAGCCCGCTGTTAGCTTAACGGGCCTCGCGACTCTCCCGCCGCTCCATGCGCTTCTACCGCTGGGGTGCGCGCAACTTAAAACGTAACGAACAGTAATTCTGCTCATATGACGTGAAAGCGCAACTGGAATAGACGCTTTTATTATGACTGCTGATGGCACTGAATCCTGTAAGAACATGAAAGGAACTAGATCTGGCCCACTGCGCATGCGCAGCCGAAAAGACAAACCTGCTGCGCATGCTCACTGTGCCAGGTCTTGTTCCTCCTATCATCTTTTTACCCGAATCAGGGACGTCACTAGCCACGCCAGAATCGTCTATCGAAAATTGCCGCGACCACGTTAAAAAAAAGCACATCTTGCACATTTCAGCCTATTTTGTCAACGATAAGTTAACGTACACACGTAGGAGGAAAGAAACAGCCGACATTGAAACTGGTAACAGGAGTAGTCGATATTGAGGAAGCCCCGGGTGCCCTCTCAGGAGAAGTGACCCGACTGCTACGCCTCAACATTATCGAGAATAGGCTGAAAGCACCTCAAAGCAACCCCAAACAAGGCGAAATTTGGCCGTCGGACACGTCTGTCCAGTATGTACCTACCCCCAGGCGTAAACGAGGTTTTTCTCCATTTGACGGCTCAACTTCAGCGGCATTTTGGATCAGAGTAGCTTGTTAGATACCCCAATGGGTCAGGCTTAAACCGCCCCGAAGACATTTGACACCTGCCTCCCCTTTCCCCCTCTCCCCCTTGCCTCAACTTTTCACACATTTTCCGTTTCCGCGGCAATTTTCCGAACAGTCCAAACTGTTCGGAAACAGGAACAGTCCAAACAAACGCCTTCGTCTTCTTCCTTGCGCTCCGGGTAAATGTTGACTAAAATTGATAAATTTTGGTTTAGGGCTCTGTCCGTATTTTTAAAATATAATTTTTTTGAAGCACCCGCTCCCCCTAAATTGAAGACTTATTAATTACACGATCCGGTGTGCCAAAGGCGGTGGCTGCATCGCGCAGAACGCGCTTCAGTCACGGCCGGCCAAGGTCGCATGGCCGGTTTGGACGCGCGAGCGTCAACGAACCGTGTCTTGGGGGGGGGGGGGGGGGGGGGGGCACCGGTCAGACCCAGTGTAGCCAGGCGGAGCGTGGTGGACTACACAGCATCGCCTTCGCACCCGCGCGTCAGCGAAAGGCACTGTTTATCAACACTGGCGACTCGGTCAGAGAGGTCAGTGAATGGCACGGAATCGAAATGGAACGCGCATTCGCTCTCTTTCTCTCTCTCTCTCTCTCTCTCTCTCTCTCTCTCTCTCTCTCTCTCTCTCTTCCCTAGCTACATTTAATATCGCAAGCCGTTCTCCACACAACCTCTTAATTGAAAAGAAAAAAACACACGACATTACTGACATGGACTTAACAGTTCGAGAGAAATGCGGGGCCCCATGACTATCCCAGCCCAGGGGAAAGAATGCGAAACCATGGGTACATCGCGGGCGATATCGCACGGAGGAAAAATATTAGTAGTTCCAATCCAACCAGTGTTTCGGTAGGTTTTCAGACAAGCAACCTGCCTCCACTAACCTTACCTAACCGAGCGTAACTTACTCGAGTCATTGATCCGCCCCTCCCTGACAGGCGCATGGCGCATACTGACCTCACCCAACCGGCGGATTTTAAATTTTAGACCACTTGTGAAAATTATCTTAGAAACCGCTTGAGCTGCGGTGCCCCTGAGGGGAGGTTGACTCTGGTATGATGCAAGAAAGATGTGGTCCGCGCCGCCGGTCATTTTCGCCACGCCGCCGCCGAGGAATTTGGCGGCGGCGCGCCGCGTCTATGATTTCTGGCAAATTTTCGCAACCTTTGATCTTGGTAACCGCGCCCCACACCTCTCCGGAAAAAAATGGTCATTTTGTCGTCGCCGCCGCGCCGCCGCCGAAATTTCGGGCGCACTGTCAAAATATTTTTCGTCACTTTACAAAAAATCTGCTCCTAAAATTTGTTCAAAATTTTTTCGTCACATTTGCTCTGACGAAAAATCGTCACTAAAAACAGTTGTGTGTGAGAATGATAGAAAATCAATTTTTATAACGTTTAGCCCAGAAGTAACGAAAATTTTGTCACCTAAATATTTCGTTACGTGACGAGAAAATCGTGAACTGACGAAATATGTAGGTGACAAATATTTGTCATCAATATTTTTCGTCACATGAAGAAATATTTTTACAGTGCGGCGGCGGCGCCGCCAATCAGATTTAGGCCTAACGCCGCCGCCGCCGAAAGTGGCGTCGGCGCCCATCTCTAAATGTGGTCTGAATTTAAGCTTCATACGTCTAACCGTTCTGAATAAAACCTTTTTTTTTCTAATTTCAAAAGTTTTTAAGCCCTTGTTAAGAAAAGAAAAACTAGATTTGATATGCAATTTCTTCACTTCTATATACTTTAAAATCCCAAAGTGTGAGCCAAATTGCTGAGCAACACTCTGTGGCCATAAGGCCACATGTGGCCATAGTCTCTTTAGTGTACTCACGCAGCGTCTTGGGGGCAGCAGCGGCCGAAGCCACCGCCAAGCACAGGACTACAAGCACACGCATCTCGAACCGCGGACGCTTCTCACACACCCACTGGACCGACACACGTCCGAGACCAGAGCATCCTGAGCTTTTATAAGCCGCTCAAACTCCAGCTCGCCCCCCTCTACCCGTCCATCTGGTTCGACACGGTCGCGTGACCAGAGAGGGAGAGAGAGAGGGGGCGGGCCTATGTAATGCAAATACTTGGAAAAATTGTTTTCAAACATCGATTTGAATGCACAATTTGAAGCATTTTCGACGTTCTTGGGGGCAAATAATAAATAAAATAATAATCCAAGCATACTTTTTTTTAGTTTTAGTTTTTTTTTCATTCAGTATGATGTCGCCACCTAATGAGGGTATTGTTAGATTGCGAAATATTTGTCGTAAAGGAACTAGCGACTTCCGAGTTCTGTCCCTGAACAGCCTGAACGGTACCCCAATTATGATATCGCGGTATCGGCGATATATCGGTTTGGTCTAAATACAGGCGATACAATCGTGAAATTTGCCACCACCCCCTCCTAAATTAACGGTGGGTCCAGGAGGGTTGACATTTGCTAAGTGACAGGCTTGATGAGCCAGAAAGCTATGCAGACTCGTGGCAGCCTCTGCAAAAAGTGTGCCGCTAATTTTGTTGCGCAGTGTAACTGAAAACTTGGTTAACGAGGGCATTTCAGTGCTGTAAGCGCTGGAATCTTTTCATCTTTTCAATCATTTAGCCCTCTACAGGCAAAAAAGAACGGTGTTCAAATTTTCATCTCAAGTGGGGCGCCACAATTCCTTCCTCCCTGCCGGGTCGTTGGGGTTTCGGGGCCGCGGGTGCAGCACAGCTGTCGGAAGATACGCAGCTGCCAGCACCTGCCCGGGTTTCTTATGCGATTGCCGTAGAACGGGCGTGTGTGCACGGGGGGGGGGGGGGGGGGAGCTTTTACATTGCCCACCTTTGAATCCATCCTCTGCGCCTGCGTAGAAGCGCCAGTACCCTTACATTAGGAGGGCAGGAGGCACTATAATCCTAATCGATGTCCTTAATCTCCCTGGACCCCCTCTCACCGCCCTTGCTTCTACATACGGTGATATACCACATTCGGAAAAGGGAATATTATTTCCTGATACGCTTTATATCAGAAAAGTAGGCAAAAAGTAGCCCAAACACACAGGTGTCAAGATTGTGCCTACCTCCGCCTGCCTACTAGGTAACCCCTTGTATGTCAATAGTTTGCCAAGTAGGCAGGCAGAGGTAGGCATAATCTTGACACCCGTGTGTTTGGGTTTCACCCTCAAAATTGTATGCTTGAATCACGAATATGTCCCCGAGAATACATCAAATGCTTGATATGCTAAATATGGATGCACGATTCAAGCATACGCCTTGTATGACGTTCAATGCATATTCTTGAGCCAAGCATATCCACATTCTCGAGGACAAATTCTTGATCCAAGCCTACAATTTTGAGGGTGTCCTTTTTGCCTACTTTTGTGGCTACACTGCTTTGTAAACGTTGAATGCGTGTGCTTGTCCCAAGCATTTCGGCATTCTCGGGGACGAATCCCTCGATTCCAGCGTTCAATTTGGGTGTGGAAGAAAGGTACCTTGGACGTTTTGGGTCCGAAGGAGCCCTTTGCAGCGACTTTTACGCTTCATCTCTCCTCCTTCCAACCCTAGTTGCAGCTCATAGCCTATGAGTTCGCTCCCCACTCTAACTATTCCTAGGTTTCTATTTTGTTTTCCATTCCCTGTTATTATCTATCGCATAATTATTACAATAATATATTTTCATCAAATAAATTAAAAACTTACATTCAAAAAATCCAATTAGCTCAGATCCAAAAGTTTAAAGTTTGTATTAAAAGGGGTTCCCACTCATAAGCCTCTCTAGCTTCTACATCCCTCCCCTGTACATACTTTTTACTTCTCTGTTTCCCCATTACCATCACTGTATATGTATGAACTAAAAATATCAAAAATATATTTATTTTATGTGCCACCTTATCATCAGGTACAAGTGTTCAAATGATAATATTTCGTCCAAAAAACGCATCAGTTTCTCCCCTTTGCGTCCCCTGCTGAAACCATTGTTGGCAAGTTAGCTGGTCCCGCTAGTGTAGGACGCAAGCTTGTATCTCACCTGAGATACTACACTATTACCTAGACGCATGAGACTTTGCACACTTGTAGTTGGGTACTATAGGATCGATTTGAGAGCTGGAGGCAATCGATTTTTCCCTTGGGATTCAAATTGGCGCCCATTTTTCAAGATGGCGGACGGCCGATTTTTCAACGCCGTTTTTAGACATTAAATGCATCAGAACGCTGTTAAAGTGACTGATTTTGTTGATTGAAATGACGTTCCCCGCTAAAAGACACCCACAAATTTCGTTAGAACGGTCATCTTGACGCTTATCTGAACTTTTCATTAAAGATTTTTGAGTTTTTCTGTAACTTTTGGTTTTTTTAAGAAAATTGTTAACTCTCCATTTTATGGGGTTTGCTGGAGAACGGTCGGGGAAACGATGAAAATGCGCGAAATAAATCTTATAGAGTAGACATTTGCAAACAAAATGCTATGTCGATGAGCTCTGTACGATAAAAATAGGGGCCTCCTGGAGGGTTTGAACCCGAGAAAGCAGAGACAAGCATTGCTGACGAGAAATGCATTTCAGGGAAGCGGTACCCACTGAAAGCCTGCAAACCGAGGCACAAGCATGAAATCTCGCACAGAGATTCCTGACACCATATAGAAACGTTTGCCCTGTGATTTTATCTGCAAAATTTCAGTTGAAGCTAAAATATTGAACACTTTTGAACAGTATTTAAACACCACCTTTTTTCGCCATATGCGGCGTATCGATTCTGGCTTTCTTTACTGCCTGAAGTCCGAATCACTCTCTGGAGGGGGGCTCACTTCGGTTATTGACGCTCCGGGGTGTTCAGAGCATTGATTTGGAACAGGTTTTGAACAGTTGAATACTCCGTCGGACGCTCGTAAGTACACTGAAAATGGAAGAGAAACTATCGTTGCCCAATTTGGGCGACTCTGAACTGCGAAGCTCTACGAGGACGATACTTATGAAACGTCGCCCCAATAGAGCGACATATGTTTCTCTAGAAGGCCAACATGTTTCATCGCCGCTCTTTTAGGGCAACATTCTTTCTAAATATCGCCCTTAAAGAGCGACTATTTTCAGCTTTGCTCTCTGGAGGGCAACGAAATTGAGGACACAATGTCGCCCTTCTAAGAGCAACTTATGTCGCCCCAGGATTTACAGTGTAATGCACTGAGGCCGTGATCTTTATGTAAGTGGTAAACTGTGTGGTGACTCGGCAGTGGTCTCTGTGCGCCCACACCTGCGCATCCCATCTGTTCAATGTTTTAACACTTTGAACACCTTGAACACTTTTGAACACCTGCCCACTCCCCCTACATGGGTACCGTTTCCGACATTATCAAGGGCGCTGGTCACGAATCCGGCATTTACAATACTCCATCTCCCATGCTCCGTTTTTTTTAAGGGATGGCGGAGGCACAAGTGCCTTTGTAAAGCTGGGGAGTGCTCCCGAACAAGGTAACATCGATTGTCGATTCCAGTATTTTGCCGCATCAGCACCCTCCTAAACTGTCGAAGACGTTTGCCGAGTATTGGTCGAGGGAGCTGAAACCACACATCTTGTACCTAGGAAATTCCTCCTCATTCAAGAGAATTGATATAGTTTGGGATCAATACTCAACTTCGAGCCTGAAGAAAACAACAAGGGAATAAAAGAGGCATGGGAGCACGGCGTAAAGTGATGGCCAGCACCTTTATCCCTAAAAACTGGTCTGGTTTTCTGCAGAATGACCACAACAAAGCATCTCTGTGCAGACACGTTTTAATAGTAATCACTGTAAATCGTAGGGCGAGGTTCCTCACCCTTAGAAGGGCGAGCAATTTGACTCAAATTTCTATACTTTTTAAGAGAGAGGTTCAAAATGATCACCCCAATTTGGTGATGTTACTAGAGTTTTCGCCCTAGAAGGGCGATGTTTTAGGGACGTTTCCCCTTTAGGGCGAGGTTCATTTCCCTAATAGAGTAATGGAAAGTCCATCGCCCTAAACAGGTGACGCACACCTGCATCGCCCAAATTACGCGATAAACCTCACCCTTCGGTTTTCAGTGATGACATGTGCAGATGTCGCGCCTACCCCTCGGGCAGCGCTCGGAGCTACTCGGCACACTCTCAAAAAAATCTGTTTAAATTTAGTATGCCTGAGATTCTCGCCGTATATTTCTTGTCAAGCATTTTGCTGCATAAACGCATAGCTAGGTTTAAAGCAGGAAACACTGCAAAAACCTCAAATATTCTAAATTCAAGAAGATTTTTAAAAAAGTAGGTAGCTTTTACCTGCTCTTTCATTTATTCTTACAACTACACTAAATGTCCGTGGGACAATTTTGTTCCATGAAATGTTATCCAGTAAAGCACGACTTCGGGACATGATTGTATGACAGCACTGCAGACAGAGAGCCGCCCGGAAGAGTCCCCTTGCGCCTCTCTCACGTGACCCACATGGTGAGCCGGCGCGGACGAGCCAAAACTAGAGGCGGGCCAAATATTTAATATCCAGTTCCGCCCGTCTTGAAGCCGACGATATGACGTGGGTGGGCGCCCACTGCGAGTTCTAAACAAACACTGCAAAAAACGGCTCGAATAAACTTGCAAAACATTAAGGAATAGGATGCTTGGGAACGCGCGCCGTGCAGTGCCGCCAGCGGCCTTGGTCTGCTCACGAGACCGGTATGTTAATAAACATTTTCTTTTGTCCATCTTTCTTCTCCGCACGTGGGCTGCTTCGTTCAGTAGGTGGCTGAGTGAAGTGCGTCAACACCATGGGCCGTTGCCCACCGAATTAAGATACTACCGGGCCAGAGGACACGGGATAAAGATTAGTTGGTACATCTTATTATTTCGTTGATTTTGACACGAGCACAAAATTTAGTCAGAAAAGCTCTGATTATGTTGGGGTAACCAAGATTTGGTTGGGGCAATAGTCTTAGTTGCATCAACGAAAATCACGAAAAGAGACTTTTCGCTACGGTCGTTGCCACGACGAACTCGCAGTTCCTGTAAGCAAATTTCATGGTTGTCCCGAAATGATCGAACATATTCGTTGTGCCGACTGATCATTTTTCCACGTGAAGAACGGGCGGGGGCACGCGTGCGGGCTCCCGTGCCGCAGCCACAGCTAGGTTTTGACAGGTTTATAATCTGACTCCTCCCCCGCGCACCCTGCTCGTGCTGACAGCAGGGGCTTCTCGTGGCGCTCCGAAGGGGAATGGCACCAGAGGTACCCACAAGCACAAGCACTCGCGTCCACATCACACCGTCTGCCGGGTTGAGCGCGCCAGGGGACAATCATCGCGCCGGGATTTTCAGCTATTTAGTCACTGGAAAACGAAGGGTGAGGTTTATCGTGTAATTTGGGCGATGCAGGTGTGCGTCATCTGTTTAGGGCGATGGATTTTCCACTACTCTATTAGGGAAATGAACCACACCCTAAAAGGGAAACGTCCCTCAAACATCGCCCTTCTGGGGCGAAAACTCTAGTAACATCACACAATTGGGGTGATCATTTTGAACCTGGCGTTTAAAAAGTATAGAAATTTTAGTCAAATTAGTCGCCCTTTTAAGGGTGAGGAACCTCACCCTACGATTTATAGTGGGTTGCCTTACAGTTTTAACTTCAATGCGTTTTTCAAAAATATTCAAATTTTGTATTAATTTACGTGTTGTTTCCAGGATTTTGCGACTAAAGTACTACTTTTATAACGCAACAAGTTAAATCTTGGAGAAGGAGGTGAATCGTCACGCAGACCATTTTATTCATACGCCACGAGATAACGAGGTCAAAATCTGGTGGTCATTTCAAGATCAGAGTTTACGCACGCGCGGGGTCTCTGACTGGGGTCATATTATTCCACGCTTCGCCGCTTGGCGGGCGACTGAGACTTGCCTGCCTGCCGGCCGCTGTACAGTGCGGAGCAACGCGGGCAGCCGCGCTCACTCGTCTTCACCTTTGCTTATGGGGTCCTCTACACGATTAATTCAGATCTCCCAAATGAAAGCTTGCGGGGGAATGGGCTTCGTTTTGGGGAGAGAACTGCAACTCTGCATTGCGTATTGTCTTGCAATACCGTGTTGCAATACGCAGTAATGGTTCCCAACATACAAAGGCAACAGCGTGCACGAAAGTGCTTCGCACAGATTATAAACGAATTTCTAATTATCCATTTGTTCCGTTTCCAAAGAAAATACTTCGTAGGAAAGTTCGTAGTATGATATGATGCTACGGTTTTCTTCCTAGACAGTGCGCGCAGTTTATGTCTAAATTCGAAATTTTCAAAGACGATCCCTCTAAAAAGCTCTAGCGTAGCCTCACACAAATCCTGATGTAAAATCCGTACGCATAGAGTTAAGCAAACGGACGCTGTGCACACTTTTGTGCGTAATTACGTACACTTGCGTGCTTAACTGTGCACAAAAAAGTGTGCGTAAGCTTTGTGCATGTTAAATTTTGTGCGCAGCATTGCACACAATGTGTTCGCAAGGGTTTACTGCGCTGACAAACGTAAATGGCTGCGCGATAGCGAAGACCTCATCCGACTAGCCCAAAAGTGTTTTGTCTGTCTTACCAACTAGGTGTACAGCAGGCGTGGAGGGGCGGATCAGGGTACAGTGGGTTAAACTAGGTCATGTTGTGGGGCCTAGAATTCCCTAGGATAAGTGTGCGGGCTGGTTGGGCCGCGGCATTGAAAACGTAAGGATAACGCACTGTAAGAAATACTGTAACAAAATAGGGTCCCTTCGCGGTCTAGCTTGTATTGTGGAAATACAGTATTGACCGTAACGGGGGAAAATGTGTTTTTGTTAGGGTCACTGTAAGAAACTCTTTGGAAAATTGCAAACAATTGTTTAAAAAATTAATATCCCATTTTTTTTGGAAATTTTCCGCATTTCTTCAAAAAAGTCCGTAACTTTATTAATATCCCATTTTTTTTGGAAATTTTCCGCATTTCTTCAAAAAAGTCCGAAATATGTTTTAACACGTTTATTTGATTTCCGCACTATTAATAACTGTTCTATCCACAAAAATCCTGTTTCCATATTTGGGAGAAATCCACATTTACTTTTGAAAATTTCCAACCATCTGGAAATTCCCTACCCCAAATTGTTGAGATATTTCCAATGAGGTTTCTTACAGTGTTCGAGGTCGAACAGCGGCGTGGACCGCATAACTTCCGTAAAAATAATTCATGGCGAAATATACACCGGTGGCATGTTATACGGACGCGCGTAAAATCTGTTGGCAGCGGACAATGTGCCGGTGAAAGTCTCACGTGCATGAAGTTCATTGCCTGCACTGACCCTACGCTAGGGGTGGAGTGGCGGAACAGTGACTCGATGAGCGAAGCCTGTTATGCCACGCCGCGGTCTCGCGTCCGCCTCCCTTCTAACTGTGGCTGGTGAGCGCCATGGCTATGGGCAATAGTGTAGATAGCTATGAATGACAAGCCAAATTGTGGAGATTACTGTAGGCGGTGAGCCTCATGACTGTAGGGAACGGTGTGGCTATGGCCCTTCGGGTCATGTATTAAGCACGTTGTGGCGGTAGACACAGCCGCGGGCTGACCGGGGCTGGCCCGTCCCCGCGCAGATGGCGCCTAGTGGGTAGGCAATCGCAGACACGTGCAGCGCTCACGTGTCGTGCGGACTGGCCTACCCCGGCATACGCAGGCGCTCGCCCACGGCTGAGCAGGACCAAACTTGGAAATGCTTCACGGACGACGCCTGGGTGGGTAGGTTTGGTCTGGTTGAGTGCATTAAAAACGAAATGATGAACACGACCCTTTTACTTACGTCGGTGTGGAAACGACCTCGGAAGGCGTCGCCAAAGAGGTTTTTTGGGCAATTCTTTATGCGTGACAAGCGTTCTTGCCAAGAAACCCTGCCTATGCTTGATACAAGAATCTCAAATACGGGTTTCGATCAATACTTGAGCCAAACATTGTGCAGAAAGCAAGTATTTGGGGCACTACTTGTAACATGCAGAATTGCCAAGAAAAGCCAATTTTGCTTCACCGAAGAATTCAGAATTGAGGGGGAAGGCACACAGGGTAAAGTGGTGTCGGCCTCCTTAAGCACGGAATGGCTGTAAGACGAGGCTCCGCTCATCAATTATCAACTTTTAAAACGCCAGACACGCTCGTTGCACTATGGATGTGTCTTTAATAGGACATAACGGATTTTGTACGAAACAATTTATTACAAAAAGTATTTGATACAGCAGTGAATGCATAAAATACAACTGTCGGCCCCTAAAACGACAGTTGTTGACCCGGGAAGACAGCACCCCTGCCAGCGGCCGAACTTCGGGCTCAAGGGAAACTTCGCAGTGCAGGCTGGCAGAGGCATCTTCTGTGGACAACTGACCGGCAGCCCGGTGGTGTCAACACCAACGGTCCGCCGTCAGGAGGTAATATTCCACACGATGGAGAACTAGAGCGCTGGGGCAGGGATAAACGCGATCAGGCATCTTTCTGCGTTTGAAATTATTCCTGTCCAGCTAGGGATGGATGTTACATGTAGGGACGCGCCAGAAACTTTTCGGTCCCCCTGCCTTTGTTTGAAGGATCTCTGGGTTCTGCTTCTTTGACGCAGTAATGGCAGGGTGGCCCTTTGTGACGATGTGTCCGATTGGTTCTCGTTTCAATTTGCACAGCCCTTTACAGTTCACTTCGCTTGAATCCAAAGAAGGGGAGCACTACTTCAGCGTAAACAAACATATCAATATGTAGCTAAACCCTTTCGCAATCACGGATGCGCGTAGCAGCAAGTAGAGGGTGTAACCAGTGGTAAGGTGCACACTGCGTTCATTTGCGTTCACTGTCGAACCTTTGCGAACGTGGCACTTACATGTGGTTGTAGACTCGTCCTGAGACATATCACGGCTAACTTCCGCGCAAGTCTGTTTGCTAGGTTTACATGTTTCTGGAAATATCAGCGCTGAGTCTTTGTTCTCCTTAATCCCGAAAAACGGCCCTGAGCCATTCTCGTTCTATAAAACTCTGCGTGTAAGCACCGACCCAAGAAATACCACTGTAAAGTACAGGACATTGTGGTACTGAGATGCCGAGGAGCTCGCAGAAACTGCAGGCGCAGGTACCGCCCTCCGCGTTACAATCTTTCGAAAAAAACTAACAGAATTCTTCGGAGTTCTCGTCCTGTTGGGAGAACCGTAGTCGACGTGGACGAGGCCCATCTTCTTCCTAAACAGAGAGGCACACTGGATGGCATCGAAATGGTAAATTTAGTGCGAGGGGTCCCTCACTGGACACGATCCGTGTACAGCCGGCGACACAATCCAAACGCAATCCACCCAATCCCGACACAATCCGCACATTCCCGACACAATCCACACATTCCCAACACAGTCCACACATTTCCAACACAATCCACACAATCCGAAGATACCTCACACAATCCCACACAATCCGAAGAAATCTCAAGCAATCCGTGTGGAAATGTAACTTTATTGCACACTATCTGGTTGGGCACAAGCCAGGGTTGGACTGGCTACCTAAAGACCCCGGCGGCGGCCTGAACAGCCCCCCCCCCCCCCTCCCAAGAAATAAGATTTATTGAAAATAAGCCCGGCTCTTGTCCGCTTCTACCGAAACGTGTAGGGACGGGCGAGGAAACAGGAGAAAACGGATAGCCGAGGGCACAGGAGGCTTTTAAACGAACAGTTTCCAACAACATTTCGGAGTCGAGTGCCTACCCTTCACCAAGAACTTGTTACATTTCACTCGGTTGGGTAGCTGCCATGTTTCATTTTATTTCCCATAGACTGCTCAGGCTTTTATCAAACTATTGTGCCAGGGGCAAGGGCGGGTACCTTCTCAAGCAGATTAATCGAGTGGCAGCCCTATCCTTGTGTTCAATTGGTCTCCAACCCCCTACAAGTGTTAAACTCTGTGCATATCCGTTAGAAAGGACCGCAGCCCGGCCCGGGGCCCCGGCGGCCACTTACAAATTGCCGCCCTGGCCAGTCCGAACCTGCCACAAGCTATTGCAACCACCAGAGTTGCCAGGTCAAGACACGTTCCTCCCATGCAGGCTGCCAAAATTTCCAATTTTTTCCCACATCTCGTATTTTTCTCGATGTGCATAAATATGCTACAAAAACCGACTAAAAGTCATATTAAACGCTATTTCCGACCTGAAGTACACAATTCACATCATTTAAACACTATTTCTTGTCAATCTTATCAAAACAATTAGGATATTTCAAAATCTGGCGCGGATGTTAGGTTGGCAGCATGGCTCCCTCCAAACTGCCTGCGAGCTTTAGAGAAGGCTGTGTGTACTATTTGCCATAAGTATTGAATATTGTGCTAGTCCCATCCACCTCAGGCGGATATAACCAGCCTGGTCATGTCAGCCAACTTTGTAATACTTGTCTCCATCAACTCATTGCTTTTTGCCCTAATATTAGCAAAAAGGGGAAAATTTTGACAAAATATTGGCCAAAATCCCAAAATTTCCCATATTTTAGAAAAATTTTCCTTTTTCCTACAGATGTTAGAAGTTGCCATGGCGTGGGAAATTTACCACGACCTGGCAACTCTGGCAACCACTTTTAGAAAATAGGGCGCACCATGGAACAGGATGTAGCGCTGGAAGTTTGCTTATCGGGGCTGTGATTGGTTGGATCACATGGAGCTAGGCTTCCTCGTCCCTCGCGGTGAGAAAGAGAGAAAGACAAGCATTTGCACGACAGGCTGGCCCGTCCCTCCAGACAAGGGGACTTGGCCAGCTTGGCCTGCCTCCGGCCCCCGCCTTAAGTCACTATCGATGTGTCCGGTGGTACATATTTTTGAAACGATTAAAGTCGCTAACCTCAGCCCGTCCCGACACGCGGCGGAGTGCGCCTTGCAGGCGCTCCAGACGCAGCGGCCAACCCTAACCTAACAAATCAAACAATTCTCATAAGACAAAAACGCGACAAAATTTGAAAATTTTTGCCACTGTACGTTTATATACGCCATAAAAGGAGTCTATCCTCCAAATTTGAAGTTTCTGTATAAACGATAAGTCAGCGAACAGACGTCCGAACGAACGAACAGTCGGCATCAGAGTATAAGCCCGGCACCTGTACGTTTCTACCGAAACGTGCCGGGACGGGCTAAAAAGGCCAAAAATGGCTGTTTTTCTCACTTTTGAGGCCGATATCTCCGAAACCGTAAGAGATACGTCGTTTCTGTTGAAATACGGATCCTACTTTTGACGAATTGATCTAGGGACATAAAAAATTCTTTTCAAATTTTTTTTTTGGCCTTGTACAGGTGCCACCGTACAGGGCCTCCGCGGCACCACCAAATGACGTCGTATCGCGATCAAATTTTCGGACATGAGTTAACACACCAAAACGATCATTTTGTCGTGCGGAACCTTTTTGATTTCGAAAATTCCTAAAATAAGGTGTCCGTCTACCCTCCCGCATGAGGTGCGCGCTGCTACCGGGCTGCGTCACAACGAGCATAGGCAGGCACTTTGAACCAGAGTTCCGAATCGGGCGGACATAGCGCGTGGTGCTCTACCCGAGCGCAGTGGCGCTGTTGCCCGACCCTACCCGGCCCGAGAGCGGCGAGGCGGATTCGGCTCTGCCCGCCCGGGCAAGCCGGGTACGGCTCTGACCGGCTCCGCCCGCTGGCGACAGGCAGCGACTGCGCTGCGGTGAGCGGATGGCGCGTGGCGTGCGTGCCGTGGCGGTGGCAGCGCGCGCCGCCCAGCCGGTGGCTTATGGGTTGCCTATTGTCACGGCGTTCGCCGATTGACTCCCGGGCCGACTAGCGCAGCGGTGCGATTCTGTATGTCAATGGCAAAGTTTCACTACGTCACTACATGTGGTCCACGCCTCGCCCCCCCCCCCCCTTCCCTCTGTTCGTTATCTCCGACTCGTCGTACGCGAAAAAGATTATGTAAAAGACAATGTGAAAATTATGCTGCTGAAAATAAAAGTAACCGCAAAAGCACAACAAATAATCGAAATTTATTTATACATTTTTTTACAAAATATGTAAAGAAAACCACAGCAAGTGGCTCAAAAAAAAAAGAACAGAAACAACGTTACTAGGAAAAAACTAGAGTCTACATTGTGGACAGGGTGGACTTTGGATTTAGGTAAGAGTGCATGAACAGCACATTGTTGATTGTCGTAGAGGAGAGGCGGTTTCGCCTAGTCTGGTAGATAAATCCGGCCTGACTGAACACGCCCTCACTCGCGGCACTGGTCGCCGGTTTCCCGAGGGTCCTGTGCACGGCAGCTGGCGCTGGCAGCCGCCCGCCCAGCCACAGCCACCGGCCGGCCGGTCACCGCCCGCCCGCCCCGGAGATGCGCTGTCCGCACCCGGGTGACGCCGGCGCGGCCCGAACGGCACGGGCAGAGCCGGGTAACGCTTGCCCGGCTCCTTCGGGTGCGGCCGGCTGGTTTCGGCACGGCGTCGATGTTGCAAGAGAGATGGAGAGCGTCGAATGCTCTCTCTCTCGCTCGCTAGGCGCCCGGGCAAGAGAGGCGAGCGCTGACCGCCCGATTCGGAACTCTGCTTTGAACGCCTTTTGGGTAGGCAACCCATGCGTTCTGCACGCACGCATGCGGAGCGGGTTGCCTTACCCCACTCTTGCAGGCGCCCGCCTATCCTCATGGAGGGGAGAGGGAGAGACCCTCGGGAGGGGGGGGGGGGGACGCTTCGGCAGGAGGGTACCCCCCCCCCCTCCACGACGGCGGGTGGTGACGAGCGTCGAAAGAGATGGAAAACGTCTGTTTAAGTAGTAATGTAGTCACAGTAAGTCCACAATCCCCAGATATTGACCCTCATCCTTGGAAATGGAACACAACTTGACACAATACGACACAATCCAAACACAATCCGACACAATCCAAAAACGATCCCACACATTCCACACCATCCGACACAATCTAGGCACAATCCACACGATCCGAAACATTCCACACAATCCTACACAATCCTACACAATTCAGCACAATCACAATCCTGTGTACACTTTTCAAGCCAGTGAGAGACCCCTCGATTTAGTGGTTAGCAAGTAATAATACTTTTTATACATTTTCTCAACAGGTAAGGTATCGTCGAGGGGCGATTCACCCTGTGACCTCTACAACGTAACGTACCCTGTAATACCCACCTCGCCTGTGAACCACAGGTGAGAGATTAGGTAGGGCTGTGACGTCACTTATCGCAAACTACGTGTTTGTTATTAGGAGGTATCGACTTCCGCACTAAATTGTACAAAATCATTTGGCGTGGACCTAAATCAAACAAAAATTACTAAATCTTTGAAAATTCTTGCGTGTGATACCCTGTAACACCTATTTATTTTAGCTGTAGTACGCTGCACAGATTCTATGACTGAATCGCCTCACGGTTATTGTAACCTAGTTATATGAAACACAATGTCGGACTCAAGAAATCTGTAGTAAAGTCCCCTCTATCGCGAGTTATTACATATTTTCATGATCTTCATTTGCGACTATTACTTGGAGCAAATTTTATGGGTTTTGCACCCGCTCGATACGGTAGAGTCGTCTGATTTATACGTACAAATAAGTTGTCCACTCAAATGAGTCAAGAAGGCTCCAGGCGATGTAACCAATGACATTGCATTTACCGACATTGATGGCGACCAGCATGGACCGAATGTAGTTCTGAAATCGTAGAGAACCGCTGTGGGTGAGGAATTGCGAGCAACAATGCTCCGCTTTGATGTAAATCGGTCTTAAACCTGCTCCCTAGAAGTGTGCGGACATGTTCGGATTCGAACGAACACGAACCGAACATGAAGTTGTTCGATCGAAATCGAGCAGCAAGTGTTCGTGCTCGAACTTTTCGAAGATTTTTAGGCAGATACGATCGGGTTCGAACACATTTTTGACGAATTGGCAACTTGTATTCGCCAAATGTAATAATTAAATAGAAAAGCAATGTCAGAGTGGTCACATTGTAAAAATGGTCGTCCTTATTTCCCTTTCTGAATGCTTTGGTCTATCTGAGGTTATATACCCCCGTCTTCTGTTCTTTTGTGTCCATTTTTTGTTCGTGTTCGGTTCGAATTTGAACGTTACTTACCGGTGTAATTCTGGCCAGAAATTCTTTTTATCACCAACCGCTTTATATTTATCAGAAACGTCCACAAGTAACACAGAAACAATTTTAACACGTCAAGTACCCGTTCTGGCGACGTCCGAAGTGCTAACCATGCTAAGCCACCGTATGCTTAGAGCCACCGTAGCGCCGCTGCTTCTCCAAATGGCGTGTTAAAATTCAGAAGACGGTTTTATTTGATAGAACGGATCCTAGGAAACTCGAAAATACCTAGGTTTGAATTGTAACACGTCAACTACCCGTTTCGGCGACGTCTGTAGTGCAGTGTGGCTGCCAGTCTGGCCGACCCGGTCGGACCTTCGGTGGTGCGGGCTGCTAGGCCAGTGCGGCGTTTCCCTTTCGCGAAATGGTGTGGTGGTTGTTAACAAATCCTGGTGGCGCATCAACAAATTTTGTTGTACAGTTTATTTTTGTTACTTTGACAACATTTATTTTCGGGCCAACGATATTAATTTGTCATTTCTACAATAGCTGCTCGTTGTGAAAACGACCATGTGCGTCCTAAAATAATCTTATCAATCATTTGTCGTATAACCGAAATACAACATAAATTTGATAAATTTATTTAAGACACGTGTTTTTATTGCAAAAGGTTAAACAATTTGTTCAACTCTGAATTATTTACTTTTCGATCAATAAAAATGTTGCTGGATTAGCAACAGGTATTGGCAATTTAACAGCATATTTTGTTAGAGTAACAATAAAAAATATTGTACCAGCACAAAAATGTTTCGGCAATAAAGATAATTTGTCGTTAAAGTAACTGGGAAATGTTGTTGTTTTAACAAAATTCGTTGTCTTTTCGGCTAAATAAATTTGGCGGTGGTTGGTTATTTAACAACGCACTTTAACAGTGTAGTGACAATGGAGGTTTTAGTTCTCTCGGGGACCGGCACAACGACAGTGTACTGCCGGCCTCGTTTGTGCAACTTGTGAGCTCGTCATGTCCCTCGCCCGGCGGTCGGCGGTCGGCCCCCAGTGATTTTGTCCGTGTCCCACGTGTCGTTACACTTTTAGGTGCTGATGTGCTGAGTTGGTAGTTAGGAAGAATTCTTTTATTCCCTACCGTAATGTGCAGGCTACGAGACTTATGATACCCGTCGCCCAGCGCGCGTCCCGCTGAATACGGTGCAGGACGCGGTTGTCTTCTTGGGTATCGCGAGCCCAACTGCCCGACCACGGGCCCCAGTACACCGTCCCATTATGCCAATTATTTCAAATAGTCATGACGAGTACCTCTTTGGAAGAGTCTTCTGTAAATGCTATTAACAACAATATTTTTTTCAGATTTTGTCGATCGTCGGAAAAGGTCGCGCCGGGCAGCTAAATAGGGCCCAAACTGCCGTATACACACTAAATTCTTATGTACAAATTTATGCGTAACTAGTTTTAACACGCCATTTGGAAAAGCCACCGTAGGCTCGAAGCATACGTTAGCCTAACATGGTGAGCACTTCGGACGTCGCCAGAACGGGTAGTTGACGTGTTAAAATTCAAACCTTGGTATTTTCGTATTCCCTAGGGTCCGTTCTATCAGAAAGAACCGTCTACAGCATTTTAACACGCCATTTGGAGAAGCAGCGGTGCTACGGTGGCTCGAAGCATACGTTAGCTCAACATGGTGAGCACTTCGGACGTCGCCAGAACGGGTACTTGACGTGTTAAAATTGTTTCTGTGTTATATGTAGACGTTTCTGATAAATATAAAGCGGTTGGTGAAAAAATGAATTTCTGGCCAGTAAATTTAAAAATGAAAACTATTCGAGTTCGGTTCAAATTCGAACAAGCCTATTCGCACACCTCTACTGCTCCCACTATGTTTAACAGCCCTCAAGCGTACTCTAGGATATGCAACAAGCCTGTTCGGGCACAATAAATTTCATTCGTCAATATCTGTGTGCATTTAAATTCTTCGTCACATGAAATCAGGTGGTTTTGGGGTCGCACATCGACATTCGCACTCACAGAATAAAAGTCGATCCTTCCTCCATCATCCGTTCCTTCGGCAGCGGTATCGCCCGCACCATTTTCTGTTATAAACACTGGGAAGTTGTCGTATCGATCGCGAATCCACATCAAAGAGTAGCGAATGCTCCAAGGCATTTCAATCTGGAGGGCAAACAGTTGAAAGTTTTAAAATTTCCCAGGTTTAAAATTTGTTCCCTATCTTAACGGGTGGAAGGGGTGATATACAGTTTTTCCAGAAAAATAGGCAAAAAGGAGCCCAAACACACGGGCGTCAAGATTATGCCTACCTACACATGCCTACTAGTCAAACTATTGACATACATGACAAGGGGTTGCCTAGTAGGCAGGCGAAGGTAGGCACAATCTTGACACCCGTATGTTTGAGCTTCTTTTTGCCTTCTATTCTGTCAGCACTGGTGATATATTCATCCGGTCCGCTTTGAACTTACCCGTGCGGCTACCTGGTCCACCTCGCCAACCCACAGGCGGTTGCCATGGGCATCGTAAGCGGCCACGCCCATTAGGGTGGTTCAAAAAAAATAATTTTTCGAGAGTACAAGATATTTAGGTCCGCCTAGGTCCCAAACGGCCCCACGCCAAATCTGAGCGCGTTTGGACTGCGTTTACCCGCTGCGCAAGGGCAAAAACGATTACGGCGCTCGGCGGGCTGCCTACCTCCGCCCAGCACGTTTGCCGCCCCCGTGGCGGCGGTTGTGGGAGTGGGCGCAGCGCGTCGCCACTTGGTGGGTGTGTTCCCCGGGGTCCAGAGCACCGCCCTGGAGTGCCCCGACAACCGCCGGTACCGGGCAAGATACCGAAAATACGCATAATCCGATTTTAAAGGGGGAGGGGGAAAGCGGGGGGAGGGGGGTGCTGCCGGACGCTTCTTTTATGCTGCCTTCATACTTGGACCCATGGACTATCACGTCAGACCCTCTAAACACTAAGCGGACCTGGACCCTGGCCGCCAGGGCCGGAACAAGGGCGGCGGCGGCGGCGCTCGCTCCGTACTCCGCTTTAAAAGGCGCGCGCTCGGCGCGGCTCGGCTCGCTGCGGCCCGGCTCCTTAGTTCCGCCGGGCCGGAGGCGCGCGCGCTGCGCCGATTTGAGCGTGCTATGCAAAACCCGGCGGAAGCATTGTCGATTTTGTGTGTACTTGTTCCTGCCGGCAGAATACACCGTCGCGGAACAAGTACAAACAAAATCGACAATGCTTCCGCCGGGTTATGCATAGCACGCTCAAATCGACGCAGCGCGCGCGCCTCCGGCCCGGCGGAACTAAGGAGCCGGGCCGCAGCGAGCCGAGCCGCGCCGAGCGCGCGCCTTTCAAAGCGGAGTACGGAGCAAGCACCGCCGCCGCCGCCCTTGTTCCGGCCCTGGCGGCCAGGGTCCAGGTCCACTTAGTGTTTAGAGGGTCAGACGTGATAGTCCATGGGTCCAAGTATGTAGGCAGCATAAAAGAAGCGTCCGGCAGCACCCCCCCCCCCCCGCTTTCCCCCTCCCCCTTTAAAATCGGATTATGCGTATTTTCGGTATCTTGCCCGGTACCGGCGGTTGTCGGGACACTCCAGGGCGGTGCTCTGGACCCCGGGGAACACACCCACCAAGTGGCGACGCGCTGCGCCCACTACCGCTGCCACGGGGGCGGCAAATGTGCTGGGCGGAGGTAGGCAGCCCGCCGAGCGCCGTAATCGTTTTTGCCCTTGCGCAGCGGGTAAACGCAGTCCAAACGCGCTCAGATTTGGCGTGGGGCCGTTTGGGACCTAGGCGGACCTAAATATCTTGTAGTCTCGAAAAAATTTTTTTTTTGAACCACCCTAACGCCCATGTCGCTCTCCATCGACAAACTGCGGGCACCGGTGGGGATTCCGGGCGCAGCAAAGAAACCGTAGAACACGTTGACACCGAGGTAGTCGAGGCTACCTAGAAGAGGAACAGTCGGGGTCAGTCAAGAAAGACGCGTATTTGACCTGGATTCAGTGTCACATACACGTCTTTTTTTTTGGCTGAGCGATAGCGAAGCCCTGGACCGACTGGGTCAAAAGTGTTTTGTCTGTCTGTGTCTATCTCGAGAACGGTTAGTCGTAGAAGGCTGAAATTTGGACCAAACTTTCCTACCAGCACACCGGAGTCAACCTCACATATTGGGTATCGTAGCCGAGGGGTCCCTCACTGGCTTGAAAAGTGTACACAGGATTGTGATTGTGCCGGATTGTGTAGGATTGTGTAGGATTGTGTGGAATGTTTCGGATCGTGTGGATTGTGCCTAGATTGTGTCGGATCGTGTGGATTGTGCCTAGATTGTGTGGAATGTGTGGGATCGTTTTTGGATTGTGTCGGATTGTGTTTGGATTGTGTCGTATTGTGTCAAGTTGTGTTCCATTTCCAAGGATGAGGGTCAATGTCTGGGGATTGTGGATGTCAGGCGGGCGCTGCTTGCGCCGCCTGAGCGCGCAGCGCGCTGACGTGACGCGTGGGGCGCTAGCGCCCAGTGGGTAGGCACCCCTTCGTACGGGACAGACACGCGTCAGAGCGCTGTCGCCGGCATAGCGGGCGCGACGCACGGGCCTCGCACGGGGAGCGCCTAGCGCGGACGCACCCGGCCGGTATGGAACTGCTAGGCCGGGGCGCTGCCCGCCCCGGCTGATAGAGGGGCCGCGCGGGTAGGGCGTCACCCCGGGTAGCTCAAGCGGGTAGCTAATCGGGTTGGCATCGCCCCAGAGATGGGGCGTGGAGCTAGGTATATATCGGAGACTGGCCGGTGGCCAGTCAGTGTTCCCAGTACCGTCGTGGCCAGCAGTAGCCGCTGCCCGACGGCCGCGTACTCTATAGTAATAGCCGACGCGGGGCTAGTGTGTTGACATCGAGCACTCCGTGACCACCCGTGTGCCCTCACCCGACCGAGTCCAGAGTAACCAGTACTCGTGCGTGTGTGTGTGTGCATCACTTCCTCGTCACCAAGGCACCCCTCATCACTATTCCCCGAGATACACGGGGCGATCCAGAACTGCACTACTCAGCGAGTCGCCGCTACGCCCAGGTCTACGCGGCGACCCCCGAGCAGGTGCACCAGGGATGGGCAACCATCACATCCCTGACATGGACTTACTGTGACTACAGTACTACTTAAACGGACGTTTTCCATCTTTTTCGACGCTCGTCACCACCCGCCGTCGTGAAGGAGGGGGGGGGGGGGAGGGGGGTACCAACCTGCCGAAGCGTCCCCCCCCCCCCTCCCGAGGGTCTCTCCCTCTCCCCTCCATGAGGATAGGCGGGCGCCTGCAAGAGTGGGGTAAGGCAACCCGCTCCGCATGCGTGCGTGCAGAACGCATGGGTTGCCTACCCAAAAGGCGTTCAAAGCAGAGTTCCGAATCGGGCGGTCAGCGCTCGCCTCTCTTGCCCGGGCGCCTAGCGAGCGAGAGAGAGAGCATTCGACGCTCTCCATCTCTCTTGCAACATCGACGCCGTGCCGAAACCAGCCGGCCGCACCCGAAGGAGCCGGGCAAGCGTTACCCGGCTCTGCCCGTGCCGTTCGGGCCGCGCCGGCGTCACCCGGGTGCGGACAGCGCATCTCCGGGGCGGGCGGGCGGTGACCGGCCGGCCGGTGGCTGTGGCTGGGCGGGCGGCTGCCAGCGCCAGCTGCCGTGCACAGGACCCTCGGGAAACCGGCGACCAGTGCCGCGAGTGAGGGCGTGTTCAGTCAGGCCGGATTTATCTACCAGACTAGGCGAAACCGCCTCTCCTCTACGACAATCAACAATGTGCTGTTCATGCACTCTTACCTAAATCCAAAGTCCACCCTGTCCACAATGTAGACTCTAGTTTTTTCCTAGTAACGTTGTTTCTGTTCTTTTTTTTTTGAGCCACTTGCTGTGGTTTTCTTTACATATTTTGTAAAAAAATGTATAAATAAATTTCGATTATTTGTTGTGCTTTTGCGGTTACTTTTATTTTCAGCAGCATAATTTTCACATTGTCTTTTACATAATCTTTTTCGCGTACGACGAGTCGGAGATAACGAACAGAGGGAAGGGGGGGGGGGGGGGCGAGGCGTGGACCACATGTAGTGACGTAGTGAAACTTTGCCATTGACATACAGAATCGCACCGCTGCGCTAGTCGGCCCGGGAGTCAATCGGCGAACGCCGTGACAATAGGCAACCCATAAGCCACCGGCTGGGCGGCGCGCGCTGCCACCGCCACGGCACGCACGCCACGCGCCATCCGCTCACCGCAGCGCAGTCGCTGCCTGTCGCCAGCGGGCGGAGCCGGTCAGAGCCGTACCCGGCTTGCCCGGGCGGGCAGAGCCGAATCCGCCTCGCCGCTCTCGGGCCGGGTAGGGTCGGGCAACAGCGCCACTGCGCTCGGGTAGAGCACCACGCGCTATGTCCGCCCGATTCGGAACTCTGGTTCAAAGTGCCTGCCTATGCTCGTTGTGACGCAGCCCGGTAGCAGCGCGCACCTCATGCGGGAGGGTAGACGGACACCTTATTTTAGGAATTTTCGAAATCAAAAAGGTTCCGCACGACAAAATGATCGTTTTGGTGTGTTAACTCATGTCCGAAAATTTGATCGCGATACGACGTCATTTGGTGGTGCCGCGGAGGCCCTGTACGGTGGCACCTGTACAAGGCCAAAAAAAATTTGAAAAGATTTATTTATGTCCCTAGATCAATTCGTCAAAAGTAGGATCCGTATTTCAACAGAAACGACGTATCTCTTACGGTTTCGGAGATATCGGCCTCAAAAGTGAGAAAAACAGCCATTTTTGGCCTTTTTAGCCCGTCCCGGCACGTTTCGGTAGAAACGTACAGGTGCCGGGCTTATAGTCTGATGCCGACTGTTCGTTCGTTCGGACGTCTGTTCGCTGACTTATCGTTTATACAGAAACTTCAAATTTGTATAGGGGCCACCGTAATAGGGGATCGTAGAGGGCTGCGACTCCGCAGTCTATCTTTTAAATCTTTTTTGGGGGGTATTTTATAACAGCTGTAAAAATTTTCTATGAAACTACTAAAGCTACGATCGAGGGGTCCCTCACTGGACACGATCCGTGTACAGCCGGCGACACAATCCAAGCGACTTTAATCGTTTCAAAAATATGTACCACCGGACACATCGATAGTGACTTAAGGCGGGGGCCGGAGGCCCCCGCAAACGCCGCCGGCAGGCCAAGCTGGCCAAGTCCCCTTGTCTGGAGGGACGGGCCAGCCTGTCGTGCAAATGCTTGTCTTTCTCTCTTTCTCACCGCGAGGGACGAGGAAGCCTAGCTCCATGTGATCCAACCAATCACAGCCCCGATAAGCAAACTTCCAGCGCTACATCCTGTTCCATGGTGCGCCCTATTTTCTAAAAGTGGTTGCCAGAGTTGCCAGGTCGTGGTAAATTTCCCACGCCATGGGAAAATTTTTCTAAAATATGGGAAATTTTGGGATTTTGGCCAATATTTTGTCAAAATTTTCCCCTTTTTGCTAATATTAGGGCAAAAAGCAATGAGTTGATGGAGACAAGTGTTACTAAGTTGGCTGACATGACCAGGCTGGTTATATCCGCCTGAGGTGGATGGGACTAGCACAATTTACAATACTTATGGCAAATAGTACACACAGCCTTCTCTAAAGCTCGCAGGCAGTTTGGAGGGAGCCATGCTGCCAACCTAACATCCGCGCCAGATTTTGAAATATCCTAATTGTTTTGATAAGATTGACTAGAAATAGTATTTAAATGATGTGAATTGTGTACTTCAGGTCGGAAATAGCGTTTAATATGACTTTTAGTCGGTTTTTGTAGCATATTTATGCATATCGGCAAAAATACGAGATGTGGGAAAAAATTGGAAATTTTGGCAGCCTGCATGGGAGGAACGTGTCTTGACCTGGCAACTCTGGTGGTTATAATAGCTTGTGGCAGGTTCGGACTGGCCAGGGCGGCAATTTGTAAGTGGCCGCCGGGGCCCCGGGCCGGGCTGCGGTCCTTTCTAACGGATATGCACAGAGTTTAACACTTGTAGGGGGTTGGAGACCAATTGAACACAAGGATAGGGCTGCCACTCGATTAATCTGCTTGAGAAGGTACCCGCCCTTGCCCCTAGCACAATAGTTTGATAAAAGCGTGAGCAGTCTATGGGAAATAAAATGAAACATGGCAGCTACCCAACCGAGTGAAATGTAACAAGTTCTTGGTGAAGGGTAGGCACTCGACTCCGAAATGTTGTTGGAGACTGTTCCTTTAAAAGCCTCCTGTGCCCTCGGCTATCTGTTTTCTCCTGTTTCCTCGCCCGTCCCGACACGTTTCGGTAGAAGCGGACAAGAGCCGGGCTTATTTTCAATAAATTTTATTTCTTGGGAGGGGGGGGGGGCTGTTCAGGCCGCCGCCGGGGTCTTTAGGTAGCCAGTCCAACCCTGGCTTGTGCCCAACCAGATAGTGTGCAATAAAGTTACATTTCCACACGGATTGCTTGAGATTTCTTCGGATTGTGTGGGATTGTGTGAGGTATCTTCGGATTGTGTGGATTGTGTTGGGAATGTGTGGATTGTGTTGGGAATGTGTGGATTGTGTCGGGAATGTGCGGATTGTGTCGGGATTGGGTGGATTGCGTTTGGATTGTGTCGCCGGCTGTACACGGATCGTGTCCAGTGAGGGACCCCTCGATCGTAGCTTTAGTAGTTTCATAGAAAATTTTTACAGCTGTTATAAAATACCCCCCAAAAAAGATTTAAAAGATAGACTGCGGAGTCGCAGCCCTCTACGATCCCCTATTACGGTGGCCCCTATACAAATTTCCTATAATACCGACCCACTCTGAATGGGACAAGGAATGCAGTCACGTTCATCGTCGTACACCCCCCCCCCCCCCCCTCTCTCTCCCGTGCTCGAGATCCATGATGACGGCTATTTGAAGTAAACTTTTGGGAATATCTGGAGATCCGAGCCACCTAGAGAGGTGCGGTTTGCGCCGCTGGCCATCATAGCGGTTTAGCCATCATTGCGATCGTTTGACAATGACACCGGGCTCGAGACCACACACCGCGTCCTCGGGAGCCACTTTTCACCTTTTACACGATACGGTACAGCAACCTGCGGGTTTCGACATTGCCCTTTAAGGGCCGCGGTAAAAAGGGCACCCCACTAGGACGACCTCTCTCCAGACCACGCACCCCGTGCTCGAGAGCCAACTGCTATCTTTCGAACATTATAAGGTACTGACTTGCGGTTTTCGACGCTGGCCTTTGCGGGCAGTGGCAATGGGAAACAAGGACACACCACCACGCCCACCGCTCTCGAAACCTTGCACCCCCTCCTCGAGAGCCACTTACTATATTTTTGCAAACGAATACCGGTCTCGAGAACAGGGACCCCGTCCTTGAGAGTCGTGAAGCAAGCCTATCAGTGACTAGAGTGGGTTACGCTCGGTTAGGTTATTTGAGGCTTGGGTAGGTTAGGCTCAGGAGGGTAAGGGTAGTTAAAGACTGGTTGAGCGGCATCGGTGGTGAAAAGGCAGTGTAAGATTCGTCCGGCTGCCAGAAGATAATCGTAGCTGCGCGGGCGGAAACAGCGACGCCCGTTGGACGTCCTATGGATGGGCTCCGAAGGGTCTTACTCGCCAGAAGACAGCGCCGGCAGGCCAAGGTAGGCGTGCGCCAGGCGTGGAGTGGTGGAACAGTGATTCGCGATGAGCGAAGCCTGTTACCCCACGACGCGGTCTGGCGTACGCCTACCTTGTTTAAACTGTCGCTACTTCTGGGTTGGTATAGTACAGCCATGCGTAAACTACTCACACACAGCACGTAACGCGTGAAAACACGCATTTGCAGAGTAGTTGGTAGGGGTTTCCCTGCCATGCACTGATTCCTTCTCGGCAGTGGTGAGCTGTGGCATGCGAGACGAGTTTCTTCCCTCCCGCCTGCTGGTGTGGTTCACTCTGTCCACCATTAGCTGCGGATAGTCTCCCTTCAGCAGCGGGTCGGCGAACCACGCGAATTCAAACGTGTTGTAGCGCTCGGCGGCCGCAACGTCTTCGTAGCGGGTGGTCCTCGGGCGGGTGAAGTAGCTCTCCAGGATGATGCCGACCTGACCTGACGAAGAACGCAATGGCAAGTGCAATCATTCTGCAAATATGCAGCCTGCTGTACTTTTAAGACGCTAGTGTTGAATTGAAAGGGGCACTTGCATATTCTAAATGCATAATTTTGTCTTGTTTCCGGCATATTCCCAGTGAGAAATGGAATATCGATTCGATATCGATTCGACGTCGATGTCACCATCGATACTTCATCGATTGCGATTATCGAATCGATCATTATATGTCACCAAAATCGATGACTTATCGATATCGATCATCAAAATGGTTTATCGATATTGATAATGCTGATGAGAAATCGATCACAAGAAAAGTTTGCTATTGGTGTTTGGTGAAAGAATACATTAGGGGTGTAGTCATTTAGATCAGAAGCACAGCAAATGAAAATTACATACTTTATTTGGCAGTAAGAACAAAAATATAAAAGCTCTTATGAATCATGGAACATGTATATGCACAGACATAATAATCACAGTCATTTTAACAAGTAGAGTGAAAGTAAACAAATTCACTACACAAACTGCAGTGTGCAGCTATCTTCCGAATCAAAGATAAGAAAATATCGTGAAACTGTTAGCACGAATAATGGCACGACATTATAACTTACTGCACTAAAAATCAGTCAAAATCACATAAGTGAAAGATACCTTACATGACTAATTTAACATTTTTAAACATAGAAACGTAAGAAACACAAGAAAACATAAGAAAACTAAAGAAAACTTTGAATTACTTCTTAGAAATTCAAAGACATAATATTCAGTCATTTAAACAAGTAGAATGAAAGTAAAAAAAAATCACTACACAAACAGCAGTATGCAGCTATCTTCTGAATCAAAGATAAGAAAATATTGTGAAACAGTAAGCAAGAAAAATGGCACAACATTATAACTGTTACTGCACTAAAAATCAGTCAAAATCACATAGTTGAAAGATACCTAACATGACTAATTCAAGATTTTCAAACATAAAAACGTAAGAAACACAAGAAAACATAAGAAAACTAAAGAAAACATTGAATTACTTCTTAGAAATTCAAAGACATAATATTCAGTCATTTAAACAAGTAGACTGAAAGTAAAATAAAAAATCACTACACAAACAGCAGTGTGCAGCTATCTTTTGAATCAAAGATAAGAAAATATTGTGAAACAGTAAGCAAGAAAAATGGCACAACATTATAACTGTTACTGCACTAAAAATCAGTCAAAATCACATAGTTGAAAGATACCTAACATGACTAATTTAACATTTTTAAAGATAGAAACGTAAGAAACACAAGAAAACATAAAAAGAAACGATTGAATTACTTCTTAGGAGACCTCTTCTTAGATCTTGACTTCTTAGGCGTAGAGGTCTTCGGCTTGCTTTTGGAAGATTGCGGCTTTGAGCCCTCTTGATCCTCTTGAGTCCTCCACGGGGCATTGGCCAACCATGCTGAAACTGCCTTTTCAGTGGCAGCAAGGTTGGTATCAATCTTGAGTAGCATGGCTCCTGAAAGAGACATTCAAAATATATTGGAGTAGACTGGAAGCAATACCTAGCACTTCTTTCTCAGTACTACAACTGCATACCTTTCACAGCTGACCAAATATGAAGAGAGTCAAAGGCCTTCTTGCCCTGGTGGCCCCTTAGGCTGTACCGCGTAGCTAGGCAGTTCCACATCAAAGCACCCATGACCTTCTGGGCTGAACGGCATTCTTGTGTCACATCTTTGCTGACATGAACACTCAGGAAAATTGACTGTAGAATAAAGAGAAAACACAGTTAGAGAATCACAAAATGCAAGATACGAAATAATGGGGTATGCCATGGGCTTACCAAATTTGCAATGGAGTCTGAACTCTCTGAGAGTGCTTTCTCCATATCACGGATATCCTGCTTGGTTTTCAAGGGAATGGATGGGATTCCTTGAGGTTGAGAAATAACTTTCTCATTTGGCAACAAATTAAGATTTAACTTGGATTGATTGCAAGATATCATCTCCACCTTTCCATTTATCTCATGGAGAAGAGACAGTGACATTCGTTCATATGGAGCTGAAAACACAAGTGGTAAACCTTAAACACAAGAATGCTAAAAAAGAAGGATGAATAATCATAAAATGAGACTTACTCATCTCTGTTTTGATTCCAAAACAATTCTTCTTTGGTGTTCCAGAGTCATGCTTGCTTGATTGTGACTTGCTAAGCTGCGCTGCCTTTGGAGACTCAACTGGACTCTTACTTGTTTGAGCAACATTCAAGACATCATCTCTGTTGTCTTTCATACGAGACTTGTCAGAATACTCTTCATCACTGACAAATAATTCCTTGGTGACATCTTCTCGGGACAGAGGGCTGCCAATGTACGTCTCAGTCCTCTTTAATGGAGAGTTGATAATTGTGTCACTCTTCACCTGCAAGTCTTCCCCCTCCACCTCCATTGTGCTGTCGAGGTCCTCTTCATCATTCTTCGGGTGGGAGGATCCACTTCCATTCAGGCGACTACTCTTCCAGGCAGGGGAAGTCGCCACCACACCGACCTTTGATTTTTTCTCTGCCTCAGCTTTGGATGCAGCAAGAGCTTCCTTCTTCTTGAATAAAATCTGCTTGAAATCATCAAACTTAGAAGCTACAGTTCCTTTTACCATTTTACGGCTTAACTTCACAATGTTGTCATTGCCTAATTTCTGAGATGAAGCAGAAGGGACCACTACTTTTAATGGAGATTTCTTTGTTTTCTTAGAGGTAATGATGCTTCCCGTGACTGCATTCAGTGGAGGAGGTTTGGGCAAAGTAGTCTTGGGTACCTTAGAGGCAGGCTCGTCTTCTTCACTTGTGCTGAGTTTCTTCCCACGCCTCTTTCTCAAGCCTCTTCCAAGTTCCTTATCTGTTACATAGTTAGCATCTTCCACCCTTCTCTTCAGACCTAAGTGTGCACTAAGGTAATCACCTGAAAAAGAGAACATTAAGAACATAAGTTTGGAGGAAAATTAAAAACACTTGATACTAGAACACTTAATATTAGAAACCACTAACCATAACTTGAAATGATCTCACATGGGAATGATTCCCACGATTCATCTGGTGGGCCCTGCTTCGTCACCAACACTCTCAGCTTGTTTGGGTCTTTCACAGGGGGAAACGCACACAACAGAGATCCATCACTGGTCAATTTCAGCCACTCCTTCCTGGCAAGCTCGAGCTCCTCCATGAAGTCCCCATCCTCCTTGGGATCAGGCACCAAAAACTTCAGCACCACAAACTGCAACAATAAAACACAATGATTAATCTCAAATGCACAACAGAGTTGAATAATCACAAAGAGAGGATGACATACATGAGTGACATCAATGCAAAAGTGGAACAGAATGATTTATAGGCACAGACACAAATTCATTATCCATCACTTGCATCAACCAACATTTGCACAATACATTATTTAATGGGATGTTTTCAAGAACATGGCTAAATTCCCAAACTTTCAAAATCCCAAGTTGGCTTGAGTTCATGGGATAGGTGTAGAAATCAGCAGACTGATTGAAACGCTTGCCACAGAAAGTGATGTTGTTTCCCACTCCTTGAATGATGTTTTGAAGCACAAACACTACACCATCTTCAGTCATAAAACAACAATCTTTGTTGTCAACTTTGAATGTAACACCATTGACACAAATCCTCCTGTACTGTCCTCTGAATTCCTTCCGTGGCTGATACAGCTGCACAACATTGTCAACATTTTTCATTTTAACTTCTCTCCTCTCCCTCCTCTCTGAATCTCTCTTGGCGATTTGCTCAAGTGGCAAATATCCTGAGCGCAGTGTCTCCTTGATGCTTTTTAATCTATTCTCATAAGGAAAGGCACTGAATGATTCCAACACTCCATTCTCTCTGCACTCTTCAGTTAGATGTGTAAGCGAATGAACATTGTATACTACAAAATGCTGTCCAAATATTTGGGCGCTGTAGGTTACAAAGGTATCAATGAAATTCTCAGCATTATCAGCAAATTGATTCAGGAGACGAGGGTTACACAATATATAAGTGGCTGTGTGCAGCAGCAGGAATAGCGAGTAAATTTCATCACCAAATTTGCCCTTGAAGGCCACAATGCCGTCATAAAGAAGAAGCCGTCGTAATTCTGTAACTTTCATCTTATAATAATCTTCCAGCTTGCAAGCCTTCCGATTGAAATCTCTGGGACAGGTAGCTTTCATGTTTAACAACCGTTCAGATATTTCTTGAAGAGAGCCAGGCTCAAGGTTCCAGTCACCTTCCCATGTTAAAATAGCTTCCAACAACCGAAGAAACACTCCTTTATAAACTAAGTGCATTGAATCAAGTCTGAACTGAGTGACCATACCAATGTCAAGAAGCTCAAGTGGAGAACGTCCAGTATGATGGAGCCTGTCAGTTTTGTCTCGGAAGGATTGATCAGTACGCTTTGCACAGTTTTCTGGGACATTGCAAAAATTCATTCGTCTCTCAACAAATTCACCCACTACACAGCACTTCTCACATGCCCCATAGCCCCCATGTCCAATACAACACTTAACTAGAGAACGAGCTGGTGCATCCAGAATGAAGTTCCCAAATTCAACTGGAACAACATTACCATTAACCTCATAACCGTTGCTCATTAACTCTTCTGCTTCAATGACAAAGTCACCCAGAAAAGTCTCCAGGTCTGTTGGGTCACTGCTGCCATGATAGATAGCAATTTCAAACGGGTCTTCATCAGAGCCCACAAGTCTACCTAAGATTGGCCAGAATTTCTTAGTAGGAAGAGGCAAACCATCCATATTTATATCTAAAACAATGCGCCCATGTTCATTAATGTAATTATCTAAATTAAGCTGGTCTAGATTAGCTTTGATCCCTTTGTACCACATTTTAAAGTTGTCACCAACAGTCAACTCGACAGTCTGAGCAGTCTCAAGTAGAGTTTTGTAAGATTTGGGCACTGTTGGAAACACATGAGACAGCATACCGAGTAATTCATCCACTTTTCTCATAGATAAGACACCACCACTACAAGCCCACTGCCGTAGACTTTGTTTCAAATACGCCTCCTTTTCTTCAGGTGTCATGTTGCCAACATCTTCAAGAGCAGGAGGAGGCTGTTGACCTTCATTGTCTGATTCACTTGAATGATCATCTTGAATTTCATCTTCCGAGTCACTTGCCGCTGCATGGTTCACATTCACTTCACCATCGGCTTCACCACCCAATTCAACTTCTTGATCAACAATATCTTCTTCCACTGCTCCATCATCAGCTCCGTGAATTTCACCACCAGCAATGTCCCCTGCAGCTGCAACTTCTTCATCACTAAGGACTCGTTCCTCATCAGAGTCTGCAGCACCACTCGAGTCACTGGCACTGGCGTCTCCTTGCTGTAGCTGCTGGTCCCTCAGATCCAGGAGCTGTTGTCTGAAGTTTTGCAAGGCGACATCTCGATCGAGCGTACGTTCCGCCCGCCGCTGAAACCTCCTTTTCAAAGACTTCCGATGCTAGGAATCAGAAAACACATATCACACAAGGGACTCATAACCTCCACACATCCCATCCCTAACAGCTTGAATCAGAAATTCAAAAAGAACACTTCAAACCTAAGGCAATAAAATGAAATGTTTGAAGCTAAGCACGCTAAGTCATGAGATTAGGAAACCTTCCTCGGGAGAACTCACTAGGAAATACCGTTACAAGACGCGGTGCGTCATGTTTGAATTGAGCAGTCACACTAACACAAAACCAAAATTGGAGAAGTCTTGAAACTGACGACTAACCCAAATTCATAAATTGGAGAGTGGTAAATCACACAAGAGAACTTGATAGAATTAGAATTCACACGTCAAACAAAGTAATTGCAGTGACGCCGGCCGGCGGGCCAAGCTCCGCCAAACCGACGCCGCGGCGTTCCTTTAGATTTTAGGCTTCTATTTCAGTTGTGGGTACTCACAGTATCTGTATTGTCACTCATGACTGCGCCCCAGCGAACGGTAGAACTGCATACGCGTGACAGGCAGTAAACTGGCTCCTTTTCCTTTTCCTCGACGATGCGACAGCAACCGTTGGGCCTAGACGCGGAGTTACAGTGACGCCATCTTGCGACGGTTGAAGCGGGTACTGCAGAAGTCAAACTACGAACCATCCCGACACATGCAATTTAAAAAGGAAAGACGTTAGCTGTGGCATGAGATCAAAGTAACACTCCATAATGTAGAAAATGTTTTAAATTGTTAGGAAATAGAGTGGTAAAAAACGTTACCAGAGATTTGCTGGGGTCCCGTTGTGCTCTTGTTTGACTTCTGTAGTACAAACTAATTGCAATGTTTTCCGAAATTAGTAAATGATCAGCATGATTCTTAATAAAATTTTCAGCCAGTAATCTCGGAAACTTTTAATTTGTAGAACATTCTTGAAAGTCCGGCGAAAGAAACCGATGGAGGAATAACGCATAGTGTATGGAAGTAAGTTTCAGCGGCGGTAGAGGGCGCCGCGGGCGCGGCAGGAAACAAGGTGGCGCGAAAATTCAAACCGGTTAAAATCAGTGAGTCGGAGATCACCTAATTATTAATGAGCGCTTCATGGGAGCTCAATATTTTGATGAAATAAAAAGGTAATGAGTTCAATGATAACAATTTAACGTTACAGAGACATCTATTGCAAGTAACCATCGAATCGATATCGAATTGATATCGATACAGTAGAAACACTAAAGAAACGAAAGAGAGAGCCAATTTGATTGGAAAAGTACTCTGCGACATGTCAACTGCTCTTAAAACACGAAACACACTCGCCATTAGGCTCATCGAAATCTTGTCAGACAACGCAGTATGATCGATAGCGATAAGTTCTAGATAGCATCGATATCGAATCAATATCGAATCGATATTCCATTTCTCACTGGGATTGTTGCTGTTTTATATTGATGTATTTAGACAATGCTTGCACTGTATGACAAACAGACCGAACCGCAGTGAAGCCTGAAAGTGAAGTAAGAAGGGTGGTTTGTGCCCTGCAGACTTGTGTGTGACGACCGTCTACGGTTTTCTGTTGATATGAAACACTTCGGGTATAAAGGACAAAACCTTGCCCATCTATGAAGATAGAACAAGCTGTCCCGTCCCACTGTCTAACCTCGGTGCCTGTTCCGCTCCTGCCTGTTCAGCTTGGCTAGCCGGCGGCGTTCGCTGGGGCTCTGGCCCCCGCTCCAAGTCACTGGAGATGTGTCCGGTGGTACATATTTTTGTGACGATCAAAATGGTTAACCTCAGCCCGTCCCGAATCGCGACGGACCACACGCAGCGACCAACCCTAACCTAACAAATCTAACAATTCTCATAAAACAGAAACGCGACAAACTTTGAAAACTGTTGCCACCGTACGTTTATCTTCGTCATAAAAGAAGTCTATCCCCCAAATTTGAAATTTCTCCGTGAACGATAAGTCAGCGCACACACGTCCGCCCGAACGAACAGTACACTGCAAAGTCCTTACGGATGATTTTGCGCAGGCGTAGTACGGATGTCGGTACGGATGAATTTGTCCATAATACAGATGCCTTTGGTTTGTACTACGGATGTTTTCGTACCGGTATCGTACAATTAAAACGTCCGTATGTTACAAATGAGAAAACATCCATAATGCATACCAAAAGCATCCGTATTACAGACAAATCCATCCGTAACGACATCCGTAATACGGTTGCACAAATACATCCTTAATACGGCCACATTTTGTTTGTAAGGACTTTAGAGTGTAGGGGGCGTCGTACTACACGACTTTTTGATTTCATCTTTTGGCTAGCACTCAAAAGTTTCGTTTTTTAATGCTGAATCCCGAAGTGACCTCGGTTTTGCGATAGGACGACTCCTTCATGACCCTTCCGGACGTTTTGTGTCCGTCGCGAGTCGGGACGGGCTGAGGTTAGTGATTTTAATCGTTACAAAAATTATGGTGCACCGGACACATCTCGAGTGACTTTAGGCGGGGCCCGGAGGCCCCCGCAAACGCCGCCGGAAGGCCAAGCCGGCCAAGTCCCCCTGTCGAACCGAGGTGACGATGGAGCGGAACGGAACCGGCACCGAGGTTCGACGGAGGGACGGGTCAGCTTGTTTTTGTTCCTCCCACTGCGAAACATTGTTGACTAGTACATCCGCTTCCCTAACAGCTGCCAAACTCCTGAAAAGTTTTAATGACTCATTTTCCATTCCTCTTTCTGCATTTTCTTTCATCATTCATTCCATGCCTCGAAACTATGAACACATTCTTTTTCCTAACAAAACATTCAATTTACAGAGTTCAAAACACAAACTATTCTTTACATACCCAACCACACTGCAAAGTCCTTACGGATGATTTTGCGCAGGCGTAGTACGGATGTCGGTACGGATGAATTTGTCCATAATACAGATGCTTTTGGTTTGTACTACGGATGTTTTCGTATCGGTATCATATACTTAAAACGTCCCTATGTTACAAATGAGAAAAAATCCGTAATGCATACCAAAAGCGTCCGTATTACAGACAAATCCATCCGTAACGACATCCGTACTACGGCTGCACAAATTAATCCGTAATACGGACACATTTTGTTTGTAAGGACTTTAGAGTGCATTTGCTTGAACTACCTGAAAAATCCCCCCCCCCCCCCACAACCAGATAGTTGTGGAATTTGGACAAATTCTACAACCTACCGTTATCCAAGGTCACACACGTCCGCCGGAACAAACACCCGGCATAGGGCTACAACTAGAAGCTCGGCTCCTGTCAGTTTCTACCGAATCGTGCAAAAAATGAGCTGCAAAATTCCGCAAAGGTAATGATTTGTAGCAGTGTTGCGATAGTTCTAATCGATTCTGAAAACAAAAAGGAATACCAGGAAAAGTTGCCATGGCGGCAGGTGATACCTTTCCTTAGCGTCGTCTATCGGCGGGAAACCCAGACATCGGACTATAATCCCCCCCCCCCCCTAGACCCACACCCACTACTCAAACCCCACACACAAATCCTCGTTTATAATCCTTACGCACTAAGTTAAGCATACGGGCACACCTTTGTGCTCAATCAGGCACGTTTTTGTGCGTGGTTACGCACACTTGTGTGTTGAACTCGTCCTCAAAAAGTGTGCGTATGGTTGACCTTTTTTTTTGTGCGTACTCACACAAAAATAGTTTCTTACTGTAAGAATAAAATTCGGCTTGATCGTTATTTTCTTATCATAACCGTATGTTTCTTGAGATAAAATCACTTTTTTCTCATGACAATTTTTCTTTGTCTTTTGATAAGCCCAAAATAATCTTAAGCTTTAACACGCCATAATTTTTAGTACTAAGAAATGAATACTTCCTATAAGATTATCTTTCTTCGTGCCAGAAAAGGTTTGCTAATCGCAAGAATACACTTCGGTGTGAGAGACTCTGCCTCCATCCGAGAGATGGCGCTAGTCGTCAACGGCGTTCCCTGGCTCGCGCTGCTGATATACCTACAGCAGTTACCCTAGGCTCACGGGGCGCTCCCTCCCAGCTCGTGCCCGGTGAGGTTGACCCGAGGGCATCCGATGGACATGTCCACCAGTTTCGACATGTCTCCGGCTGAATCTCGCTGTTGGCGGTGTAAATCCGTCCGTGAGGGAAGCGAATTTTTAAAGTGAGGCTTGGCCTGAAAGTCCACGCCGAACTATGTCCCTCGTTCCTGTTTGCACTGCCATACTACCCATATTCTTCAGGACGTTAGGATGTGGTTGATAATTCGAGATTGAATATTCTTACGATAAGATTAAATATTCTTACGATAAGAACATTTCAGTGATTAATCGTAAGCATATTTTCAGCTTAACATAAGAATAAATCTACTTGTCCCAATATCAAGAATATTTTCGTCTTACTACAATGCAAATAGTTTTATCATAAGAAACTGTTTTTGTGTGAGTAGCTATGCACAAAATTGTACTTAGCGATTTACTGTGCTGCCGTTCCCGAAGTGCTGCCACGTAAAGGGTGACTCCAGACTGGTGCGCAAGACTGGTCCGTAGTAGATGCTGTGCATCACCTCGCCTTAACCTTGGTAGTAACCTATCCACGAGCAGCGAGCACGCTCCCTGGGGACCTGTGGCCGTGCGGCTGAGCGCCTAGGTGGTAGGCCACCCATCAGGCCGTGGGGAAGGAGCGCCGCGCATGGCGGTCAGCGCCTGCGGAGTAGGCCACCCATCGGTGTGGGCTCGCCGGTCGCGGCGCGCACACCTCCCGGTGGAGCCGGCGGTGCTTGCTGCCGCGTGAGCAGAAGCACGGATGCATTATCTTAGCATCATTGACTATTAAAGCTGACGGTGATGCTGATGAAAATGAGTTTGGCATTCCCGAAATTATAGAAAT
>CM049592.1:2656665-2682917 GCA_026979955.1 Megalurothrips usitatus
GGCACGGCGTCGATTTTGCAAGAGAGATGGAGAGCGTCGAATGCTCTCTCTCTCGCTCGCTAGGCGCCCGGGCAAGAGAGGCGAGCGCTGACCGCCCGATTCGGAACTCTGCTTTGAACGCCTTTTGGGTAGGCAACCCATGCGTTCTGCACGCACGCATGCGGAGCGGGTTGCCTTACCCCACTCTTGCAGGCGCCCGCCTATCCTCATGGAGGGGAGAGGGAGAGACCCTCGGGAGGGGGGGGGGGGGACGCTTCGGCAGGAGGGTGCTGCAGGAGGGTAATGTAGTCACAGTAAGTCCACAATCCCCAGATATTGACCCTCATCCTTGGAAATGGAACACAACTTGACACAATACGACACAATCCAAACACAATCCGACACAATCCAAAAACGATCCCACACATTCCACACCATCCGACACAATCTAGGCACAATCCACACGATCCGAAACATTCCACACAATCCTACACAATCCTACACAATTCGGCACAATCACAATCCTGTGTACACTTTTCAAGCCAGTGAGAGACCCCTCGAAATTCCCTACCCCAAATTGTTGAGATATTTCCAATGAGGTTTCTTACAGTGTTCGAGGTCGAACAGCGGCGTGGACCGCATAACTTCCGTAAAAATAATTCATGGCGAAATATACACCGGTGGCATGTTATACGGACGCGCGTAAAATCTGTTGGCAGCGGACAATGTGCCGGCGAAAGTCACACGTGCATGAAGTTCATTGCCTGCACTGACCCTACGCTAGGGGTGGAGTGGCGGAACAGTGACTCGATGAGCGAAGCCTGTTATGCCACGCCGCGGTCTCGCGTCCGCCTCCCTTCTAACTGTGGCTGGTGAGCGCCATGGCTATGGGCAATAGTGTAGATAGCTATGAATGACAAGCCAAATTGTGGAGATTACTGTAGGCGGTGAGCCTCATGACTGTAGGGAACGGTGTGCCTATGGCCCTTCGGGTCATGTATTAAGCACGTTGTGGCGGTAGACACAGCCGCGGGCTGACCGGGGCTGGCCCGTCCCCGCGCAGATGGCGCCTAGTGGGTAGGCAATCGCAGACACGTGCAGCGCTCACGTGTCGTGCGGACTGGCCTACCCCGGCATACGCAGGCGCTCGCCCACGGCTGAGCAGGACCAAACTTGGAAATGCTTCACGGACGACGCCTGGGTGGGTAGGTTTGGTCGAGGGGTCTCTCACTGGCTTGAAAAGTGTACACAGGATTGTGATTGTGCCGAATTGTGTAGGATTGTGTAGGATTGTGTGGAATGTTTCGGATCGTGTGGATTGTGCCTAGATTGTGTCGGATGGTGTGGAATGTGTGGGATCGTTTTTGGATTGTGTCGGATTGTGTTTGGATTGTGTCGTATTGTGTCAAGTTGTGTTCCATTTCCAAGGATGAGGGTCAATATCTGGGGATTGTGGACTTACTGTGACTACATTACCCTCCTGCAGCACCCTCCTGCCGAAGCGTCCCCCCCCCCCCCCCCCCTCCCGAGGGTCTCTCCCTCTCCCCTCCATGAGGATAGGCGGGCGCCTGCAAGAGTGGGGTAAGGCAACCCGCTCCGCATGCGTGCGTGCAGAACGCATGGGTTGCCTACCCAAAAGGCGTTCAAAGCAGAGTTCCGAATCGGGCGGTCAGCGCTCGCCTCTCTTGCCCGGGCGCCTAGCGAGCGAGAGAGAGAGCATTCGACGCTCTCCATCTCTCTTGCAAAATCGACGCCGTGCCGAAACCAGCCGGCCGCACCCGAAGGAGCCGGGCAAGCGTTACCCGGCTCTGCCCGTGCCGTTCGGGCCGCGCCGGCGTCACCCGGGTGCGGACAGCGCATCTCCGGGGCGGGCGGGCGGTGACCGGCCGCCCGGTGGCTGTGGCTGGGCGGGCCGCTGCCAGCGCCAGCTGCCGTGCACAGGACCCTCGGGAAACCGGCGACCAGTGCCGCGAGTGAGGGCGTGTTCAGTCAGGCCGGATTTATCTTCCAGACTAGGCGAAACCGCCTCTCCTCTACGACAATCAACAATGTGCTGTTCATGCACTCTTACCTAAATCAAAAGTCCACCCTGTCCGCAATGTAGACTCTAGTTTTTTCCTAGTAACGTTGTTTCTGTTCTTTTTTTTTGAGCCACTTGCTGTGGTTTTCTTTACATGTTTTGTAAAAAATGTATAAATAAATTTCGATTATTTGTTGTGCTTTTGCGGTTACTTTTATTTTCAGCAGCATAATTTTCACATTGTCTTTTACATAATCTTTTTCGCGTACGACGAGTCGGAGATAACGAACAGAGGGAAGGGGGGGGGGGCGAGGCGTGGACCACATGTAGTGACGTAGTGAAACTTTGCCATTGACATACAGAATCGCACCGCTGCGCTAGTAGGCCCGGGAGTCAATCGGCGAACGCCGTGACAATAGGCAACCCATAAGCCACCGGCTGGGCGGCGCGCGCTGCCACCGCCACGGCACGCACGCCACGCGCCATCCGCTCACCGCAGCGCAGTCGCTGCCTGTCGCCAGCGGGCGGAGCCGGTCAGAACCGTACCCGGCTTGCCCGGGCGGGCAGAGCCGAATCCGCCTCGCCGCTCTCGGGCCGGGTAGGGTCGGGCAACAGCGCCACTGCGCTCGGGTAGAGCACCACGCGCTATGTCCGCCCGATTCGGAACTCTGGTTCAAAGTGCCTGCCTATGCTCGTTGTGACGCAGCCCGGTAGCAGCGCGCACCTCATGCGGGAGGGTAGACGGACACCTTATTTTAGGAATTTTCGAAATCAAAAAGGTTCCGCACGACAAAATGATCGTTTTGGTGTGTTAACTCATGTCCGAAAATTTGATCGCGATACGACGTCATTTGGTGGTGCCGCGGAGGCCCTGTACGGTGGCACCTGTACAAGGCCAAAAAAAAAATTTGAAAAGAATTTTTTATGTCCCTAGATCAATTTGTCAAAAGTAGGATCCGTATTTCAACAGAAACGACGTATCTCTTACGGTTTCGGAGATATCGGCCTCAAAAGTGAGAAAAACAGCCATTTTTGGCCTTTTTAGCCCGTCCCGGCACGTTTCGGTAGAAACGTACAGGTGCCGGGCTTATACTCTGATGCCGACTGTTCGTTCGTTCGGACGTCTGTTCGCTGACTTATCGTTTATACAGAAACTTCAAATTTGGAGGATAGACTCCTTTTATGGCGTATATAAACGTACAGTGGCAAAAATTTTCAAATTTTGTCGCGTTTTTGTCTTATGAGAATTGTTTGATTTGTTAGGTTAGGGTTGGCCGCTGCGTCTGGAGCGCCTGTAAGGCGCACTCCGCCGCGTGTCGGGACGGGCTGAGGTTAGCGACTTTAATCGTTTCAAAAATATGTACCACCGGACACATCGATAGTGACTTAAGGCGGGGGCCGGAGGCAGGCCAAGCTGGCCAAGTCCCCTTGTCTGGAGGGACGGGCCAGCCTGTCGTGCAAATGCTTGTCTTTCTCTCTTTCTCACCGCGAGGGACGAGGAAGCCTAGCTCCATGTGATCCAACCAATCACAGCCCCGATAAGCAAACTTCCAGCGCTACATCCTGTTCCATGGTGCGCCCTATTTTCTAAAAGTGGTTGCCAGAGTTGCCAGGTCGTGGTAAATTTCCCACGCCATGGCAACTTCTAGCATCTGTAGGAAAAAGGAAAATTTTTCTAATATATGGGAAATTTTGGGATTTTGGCCAATATTTTGTCAAAATTTTCCCCTTTTTGCTAATATTAGGGCAAAAAGCAATGAGTTGATGGAGACAAGTATTACAAAGTTGGCTGACATGACCAGGCTGGTTATATCCGCCTGAGGTGGATGGGACTAGCACAATTTACAATACTTCTGGCAAATAGTACACACAGCCTTCTCTAAAGCTCGCAGGCAGTTTGGAGGGAGCCATGCTGCCAACCTAACATCCGCGCCAGATTTTGAAATATCCTAATTGTTTTGATAAGATTGACAAGAAATAGTGTTTAAATGATGTGAATTGTGTACTTCAGGTCGGAAATAGCGTTTAATATGACTTTTAGTCGGTTTTTGTAGCATATTTATGCATATCGGGAAAAATACGAGATGTGGGAAAAAATTGGAAATTTTGGCAGCCTGCATGGGAGGAACGTGTCTTGACCTGGCAACTCTGGTGGTTGCAATAGCTTGTGGCAGGTTCGGACTGGCCAGGGCGGCAATTTGTAAGTGGCCGCCGGGGCCCCGGGCCGGGCTGCGGTCCTTTCTAACGGATATGCACAGAGTTTAACACTTGTAGGGGGTTGGAGACCAATTGAACACAAGGATAGGGCTGCCACTCGATTAATCTGCTTGAGAAGGTACCCGCCCTTGCCCCTAGCACAATAGTTTGATAAAAGCCTGAGCAGTCTATGGGAAATAAAATGAAACATGGCAGCTACCCAACCGAGTGAAATGTAACAAGTTCTTGGTGAAGGGTAGGCACTCGACTCCGAAATGTTGTTGGAAACTGTTCCTTTAAAAGCCTCCTGTGCCCTCGGCTATCCGTTTTCTCCTGTTTCCTCGCCCGTCCCGACACGTTTCGGTAGAAGCGGACAAGAGCCGGGCTTATTTTCAATAAATCTTATTTCTTGGGAGGGGGGGGGGGGCTGTTCAGGCCGCCGCCGGGGTCTTTATAGCCAGTCCAACCCTGGCTTGTGCCCAACCAGATAGTGTGCAATAAAGTTACATTTCCACACGGATTGCTTGAGATTTCTTCGGATTGTGTGGGATTGTGTGAGGTATCTTCGGATTGTGTGGATTGTGTTGGAAATGTGTGGATTGTGTTGGGAATGTGTGGATTGTGTCGGGAATGTGCGGATTGTGTCGTCTGGTTGAGTGCATTAAAAACGAAATGATGAACACGACCCTTTTACTTACGTCGGTGTGGAAACGACCTCGGAAGGCGTCGCCAAAGAGGTTTTTTGGGCAATTCTTTATGCGTGACAAGCGTTCTTGCCAAGAAACCCTGCCTATGCTTGATACAAGAATCTCAAATACGGGTTTCGATCAATACTTGAGCCAAACATTGTGCAGAAAGCAAGTATTTGGGGCACTACTTGTAACATGCAGAATTGCCAAGAAAAGCCAATTTTGGTTCACCGAAGAATTCAGAATTGAGGGGGAAGGCACACAGGGTAAAGTGGTGTCGGCCTCCTTAAGCACGGAATGGCTGTAAGACGAGGCTCCGCTCATCAATTATCAACTTTTAAAACGCCAGACACGCTCGTTGCACTATGGATGTGTCTTTAATAGGACATAACGGATTTTGTACAAAACAATTTATTACAAAAAGTATTTGATACAGCAGTGAATGCATAAAATACAACTGTCGGCCCCTAAAACGACAGTTGTTGACCCGGGAAGACAGCACCCCTGCCAGCGGCCGAACTTCGGGCTCAAGGGAAACTTCGCAGTGCAGGCTGGCAGAGGCATCTTCTGTGGACAACTGACCGGCAGCCCGGTGGTGTCAACACCAACGGTCCACCGTCAGTAGGTAATATTCCACACGATGGAGAACTAGAGCGCTGGGGCAGGGATAAACGCGATCAGGCATCTTTCTGCGTTTAAAATTATTCCTGTCCAGCTAGGGATGGATGTTACATGTAGGGACGCGCCAGAAACTTTTCGGTCCCCCTGCCTTTGTTTGAAGGATCTCTGGGTTCTGCTTCTTTGACGCAGTATTGGCAGGGTGGCCCTTTGTGACGATGTGTCCGATTGGTTCACGTTTCAATTTGCACAGCCCTTTACAGTTCACTTCGCTTGAATCCAAAGAAGGGGAGCACTACTTCAGCGTAAACAAACATATCAATATGTAGCTGAACCCTTTCGCAATCACGGATGCGCGTAGCAGCAAGTAGAGGGTGTAACCAGTGGTAAGGTGCACACTGCGTTCATTTGCGTTCACTGTCGAACCTTTGCGAACGTGGCACTTACATGTGGTTGTAGACTCGTCCTGAGACATATCACGGCTAACTTCCGCGCAAGTCTGTTTGCTAGGTTTACGTTTTTGGAAATATCAGCGCTGAGTCTTCGTTCTCCTTAATCCCGAAAAACGGCCCTGAGCCATTCTCGTTCTATAAAACTCTGCGTGTAAGCACCGACCCAAGAAATACCACTGTAAAGTACAGGACATTGTGGTACTGAGATGCCGAGGAGCTCGCAGAAACTGCAGGCGCAGGTACCGCCCTCCGCGTTACAATCTTTCGAAAGAAACTAACAGAATTCTTCGGAGTTCTCGTCCTGTTGGGAGAACTGTAGTCGACGTGGACGAGGCCCATCTTCTTCCTAAACAGAGAGGCACACTGGATGGCATCGAAATGGTAAATTTAGTGGTTAGCAAGTAATAATACTTTTTATACTTTTTCTCAACAGGTAAGGTATCGTCGAGGGGCGATTCACCCTGTGACCTCTACAAAGTAACGTACCCTGTAATACCCACCTCGCCTGTGAACCACAGGTGAGAGATTAGGTAGGGCTGTGACGTCACTTATCGCAAACTACGTGTTTGTTATTAGGAGGTATCGACTTCCGCACTAAATTGTACAAAATCATTTGGCGTGGACCTAAATCAAACAAAAATTACCAAATTTTTGAAAATTCTTGCGTGTGATACCCTGTAACACCTATTTATTTTAGCTGTAGTACGCTGCACAGATTCTATGACTGAATCGCCTCACGGTTATTGTAACCTAGTTATATGAAACACAGTGTCGGACTCAAGAAATCTGTAGTAAAGTCCCCTTTATCGCAAGTTATTACATATTTTCATGATCTTCATTTGCGACTATTACTTGGAGCAAATTTTATGGGTTTTGCACCCGCTCGATACGGTAGAGTCGTCTGATTTATACGTACGAATAAGTTGTCCACTCAAATGAGTCAAGAAGGCTCCAGGCGATGTAACCAATGACATTGCATTTACCGACATTGATGGCGACCAGCATGGACCGAATGTAGTTCTGAAATCGTAGAGAACCGCTGTGGGTGAGGAATTGCGAGCAACAATGCTCCGCTTTGATGTAAATCGGTCTTAAACCTGCTCCCTAGAAGTGTGCGGACATGTTCGGATTCGAACGAACACGAACCGAACATGAAGTTGTTCGATCGAAATCGAGCAGCAAGTGTTCGTGCTCGAACTTTTCGAAGATTTTTAGGCAGATCCGATCGGGTTCGAACACATTTTTGACGAATTGGCAACTTGTATTCGCCAAATGTAATAATTAAATAGAAAAGCAATGTCAGAGTGGTCACATTGTAAAAATGGTCGTCCTTATTTCCCTTTCTGAATGCTTTGGTCTATCTGAGGTTATATACCCCCGTCTTCTGTTCTTTTGTGTCCATTTTTTGTTCGTGTTCGGTTCGAATTTGAACGTTACTTACCGGTGTAATTCTGGCCAGAAAAATTTTCTGGCCAGAAATTCTTTTTATCACCAACCGCTTTATATTTATCAGAAACGTCCACAAATAACACAGAAACAATTTTAACACGTCAAGTACCCGTTCTGGCGACGTCCGAAGTGCTAACCATGCTAAGCCACCGTATGCTTACAGCCACCGTATCGCCGCTGCTTCTCCAAATGGCGTGTTAAAATTCAGAAGACGGTTTTATTTGATAGAACGGATCCTAGGAAACTCGAAAATACCTAGGTTTGAATTGTAACACGTCAACTACCCGTTTCGGCGACGTCTGTAGTGCTGTGTGGCTGCCAGTCTGGCCGACCCGGTCGGACCTTCGGTGGTGCGGGCTGCTAGGCCAGTGCGGCGTTTCCCTTTCGCGAAATGGTGTGGTGGTTGTTAACAAATCCTGGTGGCGCATCAACAAATTTTGTTGTACAGTTTATTTTTGTTACTTTGACAACATTTATTTTCGGGCCAACGATATTAATTTGTCATTCCTACAATAGCTGCTCGTTGTGAAAACGACCATGTGCGTCCTAAAATAATCTTATCAATCATTTGTCGTATAACCGAAATACAACATAAATTTGATAAATTTATTTAAGACACGTGTTTTTATTGCAAAAGGTTAAACAATTTGTTCAACTCTGAATTATTTACTTTTCGATCAATAAAAATGTTGCTGGATTAACAACAGGTATTGGCAATTTAACAGTATATTTTGTCAGAGTAACAATAAAAAATATTGTACCAGCACAAAAATGTTTCGGCAATAAAGATAATTTGTCGTTAAAGTAACTGGGAAATGTTGTTGTTTTAACAAAATTCGTTGTCTTTTCGGCTAAATAAATTTGGCGGTGGTTGGTTATTTAACAACGCACTTTAACAGTGTAGTGACAATGGAGGTTTTAGTTCTCTCGGGGACCGGCACAACGACAGTGTACTGCCGGCCTCGTTTGTGCGACTTGTGAGCTCGTCACGTCCCTCTAGTGCCCGGCGGTCGGCCCCCAGTGATTTTGTCCGTGTCCCACGTGTCGTTACACTTTTAGGTGCTTATGTGCTGAGTTGGTAGTTAGGAAGAATTCTTTTATTCCCTACCGTAATGTGCAGGCTCCGAGACTTATGATACCCGTCGCCCAGCGCGCGTCCCGCTGAATACGGTGCAGGACGCGGTTGTCTTCTTGGGTATCGCGAGCCCAACTGCCCGACCACGGGCCCCAGTACACCGTCCCATTATGCCCATTATTTCAAATAGTCATGACGAGTACCTCTTGGGAAGAGTCTTCTGTAAATGCTATTAACAACAATATTTTTTCAGATTTTGTCGATCGTTGGAAAAGGTCGCGCCGGGCAGCTAAATAGGGCCCAAACTGCCGTATACACACTAAATTCTTATGTACAAATTTATGCGTAACTAGTTTTAACACGCCATTTGGAAAAGCCACCGTAGGCTCGAAGCATACGTTAGCCTAACATGGTGAGCACTTCGGACGTCGCCAGAACGGGTAGTTGACGTGTTAAAATTCAAACCTTGGTATTTTCGTATTCCCTAGGGTCCGTTCTATCAGAAAGAACCGTCTACAGCATTTTAACACGCCATTTGGAGAAGCAGCGGTGCTACGGTGGCTCGAAGCATACGTTAGCTCAACATGGTGAGCACTTCGGACGTCGCCAGAACGGGTACTTGACGTGTTAAAATTGTTTCTGTGTTATATGTAGACGTTTCTGATAAATATAAAGCGGTTGGTGAAAAAATGAATTTCTGGCCAGTAAATTTAAAAATGAAAACTTTTCGAGTTCGGTTCAAATTCGAACAAGCCTATTCGCACACCTCTACTGCTCCCACTATGTTTAACAGCCCTCCAGCGTACTCTAGGATATGCAACAAGCCTGTTCGGGCACAATAAATTTCATTCGTCAATATCTGTGTGCATTTAAATTCTTCGTCACATGAAATCAGGTGGTTTTGGGGTCGCACATCGACATTCGCACTCACAGAATAAAAGTCGATCCTTCCTCCATCATCTGTTCCTTCGGCAGCGGTATCGGCCCGTATGGAATCGGAAAACTGCGCATCGTCGTCGAGCGGTCTTTATTTCGTCTTCGAGCGTAGACGAGCTGACGAGCACGCGCAGTCCAGTAGGAGACCGAGGACAGGCCGCGGGGAGACGAGAGGAAGACGAGAACGGGCTGCGTGTCGTCGTCTTCCTCTTGTATGATCCCGGCGTGAATCTGGTGTGCTGGCCGGCTGGATTTGGTGCCGATCCAGTCGGCGGGACGAGCATAGGAAGACGAGATTCAGACGAGGCTGCAAAGCGGCGAAAAGAAAACAAGGCGGCCCCGTGGGCCGGGTTCGATCCGCCGACAACACGGCTGACAGTCCGATGCGGTACCCACCAGGCCACGGCGTGTATCGCTGGAGGGGGCGGGCACGGCAGCGCAGTGGTCAAGACGAGGCCACCATTTTCTGTTATAAACACTGGGAAGTTGTCGTATCGATCGCGAATCCACATCAAGGAGTAGCGAATGCTCCAAGGCATTTCAATCTGGAGGGCAAACAGTTGAAAGTTTTAAAATTTCCCAGGTTCAAAATTTGTTCCCTATCTTAACGGGTGGAAGGGGTGATATACAGTGTTCCCAGAAAAGTAGGCAAAAAGGAGCCCAAACACATGGGCGTCAAGATTATGCCTACCTACACATGCCTACTAGTCAAACTATTGACATACATGACAAGGTGTTGCCTAGTAGGCAGGCGAAGGTAGGCACAATCTTGACACCCGTATGTTTGAGCTTCTATTCTGTCAGCACTGGTGATATATTCATCCGGTCCGCTTTGAACTTACCCGTGCGGCTAACTGGTCCACCTCGCCAACCCACAGGCGGTTGCCGTGGGCATCGTAAGTGGCCACGCCCATTAGGGTGGTTCAAAAAAAAAATTTTCGAGACTACAAGATATTTAGGTCCGCCTAGGTCCCAAACGGCCCCACGCCAAATCTGAGTGCGTTTGGACTGCGTTTACCCGCTGCGCGAGGGCAAAAACGATTACGGCGCTCGGCGGGCTGCCTACCTCCGCCCAGCACGTTTGCCGCCCCCGTGGCGGCGGTAGTGGGCGCAGCGCGTCGCCACTTGGTGGGTGTGTTCCCCGGGGTCCAGAGCACCGCCCTGGAGTGCCCCGACAACCGCCGGTACCGGGCAAGATACCGAAAATACGCATAATCCGATTTTAAAGGGGGAGGGGGAAAGCGGGGGGAGGGGGTGCTGCCGGACGCTTCTTTTATGCTGCCTACATACTTGGACCCATGGACTATCACGTCAGACCCTCTAAACACTAAGCGGACCTGGACCCTGGCCGCCAGGGCCGGAACAAGGGCGGCGGCGGCGGCGCTCGCTCCGTACTCCGCTTTGAAAGGCGCGACGGTGTATTCTGCCGGCAGGAACAAGTACACACAAAATCGACAATGCTTCCGCCGGGTTTTGCATAGCACGCTCAAATCGGCGCAGCGCGCGCCTCCGGCCCGGCGGAACTAAGGAGCCGGACCGCAGCGAGCCGCGCCGAGCCACGCCGAGCGCGCGCCTTTCAAACCTAACATCCGCGCCAGATTTTGAAATATCCTAATTGTTTTGATAAGATTGACAAGAAATAGTGTTTAAATGATGTGAATTGTGTACTTCAGGTCGGAAATAGCGTTTAATATGACTTTTAGTCGGTTTTTGTAGCATATTTATGCACATCGGGAAAAATACGAGATGTGGGAAAAAATTGGAAATTTTGGCAGCCTGCATGGGAGGAACGTGTCTTGACCTGGCAACTCTGGTGGTTGCAATAGCTTGTGGCAGGTTCGGACTGGCCAGGGCGGCAATTTGTAAGTGGCCGCCGGGGCCCCGGGCCGGGCTGCGGTCCTTTCTAACGGATATGCACAGAGTTTAACACTTGTAGGGGGTTGGAGACCAATTGAACACAAGGATAGGGCTGCCACTCGATTAATCTGCTTGAGAAGGTACCCGCCCTTGCCCCTAGCACAATAGTTTGATAAAAGCCTGAGCAGTCTATGGGAAATAAAATGAGACATGGCAGCTACCCAACCGAGTGAAATGTAACAAGTTCTTGGTGAAGGGTAGGCACTTGACTCCGAAATGTTGTTGGAAACTGTTCCTTTAAAAGCCTCCTGTGCCCTCGGCTATATGTTTTCTCCTGTTTCCTCGCCCGTCCCGACACGTTTCGGTAGAAGCGGACAAGAGCCGGGCTTATTTTCAATAAATCTTATTTCTTGGGAGGGGGGGGGGGGGGGGCTGTTCAGGCCGCCGCCGGGGTCTTTAGGTAGCCAGTCCAACCCTGGCTTGTGCCCAACCAGATAGTGTGCAATAAAGTTACATTTCCACACGGATTGCTTGAGATTTCTTCGGATTGTGTGGGATTGTGTGAGGTATCTTCGGATTGTGTGGATTGTGTTGGAAATGTGTGGATTGTGTTAGGAATGTGTGGATTGTGTCGGGAATGTGCGGATTGTGTCGGGATTGGGTGGATTGCGTTTGGATTGTGTCGCCGGCTGTACACGGATCGTGTCCAGTGAGGGACCCGTCGATCGTAGCTTTAGTAGTTTCATAGAAAATTTTTACAGCTGTTATAAAATACCCCCCAAAAAAGATTAAAAAGATAGACTGCGGAGTCGCAGCCCTCTACGATCCCCTATTACGGTGGCCCCTATACAAATTTCCTATAAGACCGACCCACTCTGAATGGGACAAGGAATGCAGTCACGTTCATCGTCGTACACCCCCCCCCCCCTCTCTCTCTCCCGTGTTCGAGATCCATGATGACGGCTATTTGAAGTAAACTTTTGGGAATATCTGGAGATCCGAGCCACCTAGAGAGGTGCGGTTTGCGACGCTGGCCATCATAGCGGTTTAGCCATCATTGCGATCGTTTGACAATGACACCGGGCTCGAGACCACACACCGCGTCCTCGGGAGCCACTTTTCACCTTTTACACGATACGGTACAGCAACCTGCGGGTTTCGACATTGCCCTTTAAGGGCCGCGGTAAAAAGGGCACCCCACTAGGACGACCTCTCTCCAGACCACGCACCCCGTGCTCGAGAGCCAAGTGCTATCTTTCGAACATTATAAGGTACTGACTTGCGGTTTTCGACGCTGGCCTTTGCGGGCAGTGGCAATGGGAAACAAGGACACACCACCACGCCCACCGCTCTCGAAACCTTGCACCCCCTCCTCGAGAGCCACTTACTATATTTTTGCAAACGAATACCGGTCTCGAGACCAGGGACCCCGTCCTTGAGAGTCGTGAAGCAAGCCTATCAGTGACTAGAGTGGGTTACGCTCGGTTAGGTTATTTGAGGCTTGGGTAGGTTAGGCTCAGGCAGGTAAGGGTTGAGCGGCATCGGTGGTGAAAAGGCAGTGTAAGATTCGTCCGGCTGCCAGAAAATAATCGTAGCTGCGTGCGGGCGGAAACAGCGACGCCCGTTGGACGTGGGTGAGCTGTGGCATGCGAGACGAGTTTCTTCCCTCCCGCCTGCTGGTGTGGTTCACTCTGTCCACCATTAGCTGCGGATAGTCTCCCTTCAGCAGCGGGTTGGCGAACCACGCGAATTCAAACGTGTTGTAGCGCTCGGCGGCCGCAACGTCTTCGTAGCGGGTGGTCCTCGGGCGGGCGAAGTAGAGTTATATTCAGTTAAGCTCCGGCAGAGTCGGCGAAGCAAAGTCGGCGAAGCAGAGTCGGAGGAACGGAGGAGCGGAGGAGCGGAGGCGGAGTAGAGGGAGTAGCTTGGAGGGGGAAAAGGAGGCTCGGCAGAGCCATCTAGCGGTGACAACGAGTACAGACACTTACCAGACGCTCCAGTCCGGCATTTGTTTACGGAGCGCAGACGAATTCGGAACAGGTTAACCAAAGACGTCTCGTGGTGTCACTTGAAGTGTTTCGGTAATTATAATAGGTAGTAAAAATGGGTGAAATGGGTGGTGCGGGCGCTGCTGGTGGTGGTGCTATTGCGTTGCTTGCCCTTGCAGCCGCATTAATGCAGGAAGAAGAGGATGAATATCACTTGTTGTTGATGGAGGCGGCCCGCATTGCTGCTAATGATATTATGGAAATGGAGGAAGGAATAGGATTAGGTAAGTTAAGTATCATGATTTCCCCCTGTACATTCTGCCTTATTGCTGGTTCTGTAATGTATGTGTGTTATTGAATTCTATAGATGATTTGGCGTCCTGGGAACATGTGACAGTGAGTATCGATGACTATCACAACATGAACGATAGAGTTTTTCGGCTTCACTTCAGAATGTCTAAGCACGTCTTTGAGGTGAGTGCATCATTGAACTCACTCACCTTTTTTGTTTTTGTAATTTATGAAATGCATTTTCAAAATCAATGTACATATTTTACAGAGGCTGGTTGAAACTATTGAAGGCCATCTGACCGAAAGGGGAAGACTTCGAAGACACAGGACTCCAACGCGAGACATTGTATTGATGGTGGTATGGCTGCTAGCAACCCCAGATACATTTAGAAGTGTTGCCCTCCGATTTGGAAGAAGCCCTGGCACCCTGTACTACTTTTATTCTTACATTATTGAAGCACTTAGAGAAATGGCAGGAAGGTATATCTCCTGGCCAGATGAAGAGGAGCGTCAACACATCGAAGATACATTCAGAAGAACTACGGGATTTCCTGGTGTAGTTGGGTGCATAGACGGCACCCATGTCTATGTGACTGCCCCTGTAGAAAACCCTGCACCTTATCGTAATAGATTCCAATCCTACAGTTTGAATGTCCAAGCTGTTGCCGATCACACTCTTCTAGTGAGAGATCTTTATGTCGGAGAACCTGGAAGTGTGCACGACAGTAGAGTATTCCGCAGAAGTGCTCTATGTCAAGATATTTTAAGAGGAGAAAGACTTGGTGATGACGAGCATTTACTTGGTGATGGTGGCTATGTTCTGTCAAACTTTGTAAGTTTCTACTTCTAAGAACTGCTGTTTTCTCATCTCAAAAGTGGTGTTTGTTCATAATTTTTACTGTTTCAGATGATGATACCATTTGCCAATCATGGCAATCTTACTGCTGAACAGCTAAATTTAAACAGACATCTGTCACAAGGGAGGGCAAGAGTTGAGAACAGCTTTGCTCATGCCAAGGGAAAGTGGAGAAGATTAAAAAGTATTCATGTAAGGAATCAAGAAATTGCAGTTGACCACATTATAGCTTCATTTGTACTTCACAACTTCATCGTTTTAGAAGGAGAACCACTGCTCAATGTAAGAGTTTTTCTCCATTCAAATTATATGTAAAATTTACTTGCTATTGAAAGTTTTGGTATTCACAGGAAGATGATTTAAGGAGGCCTATCCACATTAATCAGGTCCTTGGGGATGAAGAGTTTGAGGATGAGGATGATCCTGCTCCTGAACTGGATCCTATTTTCCTTGAAGCTGAAGCAAGAGGACAAGAAAAGCGACTTCACATTATGGCCAATCTGGGGAATTTCTAGCAAGAATAATTGTACCTGTGAACTATAAGTGAACAAAAATGTGAATTGAGTGATACATCTAGATATTTCTGTGATATTTATTAATTTTAATATATTGTTGGAAGACTGTCCTTGTGCCACATCCACTTTCTGAATAGATTTCCTTCTGATGAATGTGATGAAATCTGTTTGTGTTGAATCTCCTGCAGGTGTTTGTAAAATGTGAATGAAGGCCTCGCCCTTCAATTGTGTTATTTTGTACTCTTGTATGGTCTGTAATTTGAGTGTGTGTGTCTGTGAAATTAATTTTAAGTAACTGCACCTTCTTCAGAAGACTAGCCTACAGATCACTGTCCTTACCTATGTATTTCCTTCTCCTATATAATTTTAGAAGACATTCGTGAACTGCAGCTGTTCACGGTGCTTGAAAAAAAAAGAAAAGAAAGGATTTATCATGCTGCTATTCATCTATTAGAAGAATTGTCTTACTGAACCTTTAAATAAGGTAATCAGAAAACTATATGGTCACCTTGTAAATTTATAGATTGACTCTAGGGTATGAGTCTGGACATGTGAAGACAGAGTAAATTTTGGTGTCCAGTTGGATTGGAAATGTTTATCAAGCAAGTAGCAAAACTAACAAATCTGTTCAGGGACCTCTTCAAGTAAAGGCTGCTTTCAAACATTGTGTGAAACCATAAGATTTTATTCTAATGAATAATTTTTTTTTTCATTTCTGATACTGTTTCATTACTTTTGGTGACTCTTCAAACTTGTGTATACATATTGAAAAGGATGTATGTCTCTTTGTGGTAAATAATATTTGGTTTGTTTCTACACCCACATTATTACATTTTTTGTAGTTATTAATAAAATGAACCAAGAATGAATATCAATTCTTTTGTATTTCAAAATCAAACAATAAAAATAATAATAATTTACTGCCCACATTGGTGATGGGCAAAGAACAGTTAAGTGTGACTAAGAATTACAACAAATCACAGGATATCCAACTAAAAACAATTCTCAAAGATTAAACTAAATCACAGGAACATGGATCATCAGTCATTTAAGTAAGAAATGAACACTGCCCAAGAGGCATCATAAATGTGATCAGTCTTCAGTATAAGTAACTCATATGTAAAATAAGAAAGAAAAATAAAAACACTGCCCCAGAGGCTACCTGAATTACATCTGTAGAGACTTAAATATATTCAAGTCAGGAAGACTTCCTCCGTGCTCGCCTTGCCTCATTCGCATCTGCAGATCCCAGGCAGCTAGTTTCACAAGGTCCTGAATCATATCTCCTCTCTCAGCACTTCTCTTCTCAAATCCCTCTCTCATTAGGCGGAACTGCTCATTCTCTTCCTCCTTCAGCTGCAACTGCCTTTCCGCAACCTCTTGATTCCAAGGTTTAAAAGCACCTTTTTTTGATTGGCGTCCTGTGGATGTGCTGGATTTGCATGGACGAGTGCGCGTCCCTGAGTGGGATGAAGTGTCACTACTAACTCCATCTATGGAGTACGCAAGACCATTCCCAACAGTGGCAACAACAGGGGGTACCAATGTAGGACTGCCATGAAATATTGGAAGAATCGCTTCAAAATGAACAAAGGTCGGAGCCCCGGCACCTGTTTTTCGACTTGCATCATATGCATCTTTAAATTGTCGAATCAACTCATTCATGTGGCCTTTGCACTGCTTGCCAGACACATAAACATTGTGCTCATTCATGACACCTGCTATTTCGTCGTATAGTGTGCTATGTCTGACAACAGACTTTGACCCATCAAACTTGTCTTTTCGCTCAGCATACAAGCTAATGAGGAGTTTTTCTGCATTGTCCGTCCAAATTCGCTCTGCAATTAAAGATAAAATTGAAGATAAAATTGAAGATAAAACTTGTTAGGTTTACTGTATAAGACAAGCAAGTAGCATTCATGACATACTTCTCTTAGATGGAGTGAGAGTCTCCTCAACAATCTCAGGGCGAAGCTCAAAATCAGAGGGCACATCGTGGATGGCACAAAACTGGGCATAATACGGCCACATTATTCCATGAACCATGCCACCTTTAGCCAGTAAAGAATTACAAAAGTAATCGTTCATTTGGTGGAACTTGGCTCTGTAACACTCCCATGTCTCAGTGTGGCCCTTTGCATTCAACTCTTCTTTTATCTCTTTCCACACCATTACAGGAACCTCTGGTTTCTGAATATGTATCTTTCTTGATACGCAAGCACCCACAAAGGCATCAGTCATATCATCATCCCACATCAATCTAATTGCTGATATTTTTCGTTTAGGAGTCTTATTGGTAGGAGCTGTAAAAAAAATGACAGTAATAATTGCAATGACCGAAAAGAATGTGTAAAACAACATTAAATTTTACTACTTACACCTGAACATTAATGCATTTGTTTTCTTTGTAGGGGGAGTCATGCGCACCTCTGCACATTCTGCTTTGTCAAAGTTGGGGGTTGAGGCTGAACCAATGTGACCAAAGAATGTGGCTTGTCCAATTGTCAAATCATTAGCTTGTAAAGAATATGAAGAGAATATTAAAAGAATATCAACAACACACAAAATCACAAATGTTTTAAACAATTACAAAACAGCAGATCCTTACCATTTTCAGTATCATCATGTGGGACAAATTCACTCACGGCTTCATCTGCATCTGTAGATAAGTCAGTACAAATAGAAGTATTGATTACAACATTGAAATAATTTAAATTGGGTACTCATGAGTAATTATACAATTCTCACCAGATGTGTCAACCTCAACTTTCAATCTGCTAACGTCGAGGTTTCCACAAACGCTGAAATCTTCTGAGTCAGAATCTATGACAATAGTCTCTTGATCATGATTGCTGCTGCGGTTGTTGTTTTTATCTGCAGAAACAACAGAATAAAATTACTGATACGATTTGACCGATGAACGCAGAAGTGAGTACTACAGGGGACTGTACGTACCAAGAATCTGGGCTTGGGGCCTGACAACCTGTACATGATGGTCTAGAGGTAGAACTTTCACCCCTAGATTATGACATTCAGCCTCAGTTATAGTTATACCATCAACATCAATTGAAGTCCATTGACCAAAGCAATCATCTGAGGGACAAAACACAGGATTAAAGAGCATACAGCAGTGATAATGGCAATTTCCTACGCAAGTTTTGTGCTCTATATTATTGGAAGGATTTTCCAATTGACACTTTTATAGATTTACTAAATCAAAGCTCAACTTTTGTAAGTAGGTGATTCTCAGCAACTGCACAACCTTAACTTCCCATATTTTGCATTAAACATCCTCTTAGTTCCTCCCAACACCAGTTTGTTTCAAATAAACGTTAAATGCAGTTTTACCTTGTTCATGTATAGACTCAGCAGTACGAGAATATTCTAGTAGGGTGGCTGTGTCCACTACTTGTGTTACGTTTGGAGTCATCAGGTGCTCAGATGCATTCAGTGACAGAACTTCGGTTTCATTAATAGACTCACTTCCTAAAAAAGCAACAGAACAAAAATTAAAACAAAAGTTTCGCAAGCATGTTAAATACAAATATTATTGACTGAATTGACTAGATATTTGTTTAATACCTTGTTCATGTGTAGACTCAGCAGTACGAGAATATTCAGTGGCCTTTACCGCTACTTGTGATGCGTTTGGAGTCATCAGGTGCTCAGATGCATTCAGTGACAGAACTTCGGTTTCATTTGCAGAGGCCCCATTGATTGAGATGTCACCTAAAATAGCAGTACACATACAAAAAACATACATTTCAGAAAATGTAATTTGATTTTAATGAAGTCAATAAATGAATGGATTACTCATACCATGAACATCAAGAACAATTGTGGGAGCCACAGCAACAGAGACATTTTCTGAAAAATTACACAAATGTAATTGCAACAGCTATGGCAATAGCTAACAGTGGAAGAAATTAGGTCTACTGCAATAGATTAGTTATGATTTTGTTATACCTTGGTCAACTGGGTCCACTGCCTGAGTAGGAATGTCCAAACCTTCAGAAAAAAATTAAAAAGACACAAAAGAATTTTAGTTTAGGAAAAGTGCAAGAGGTAGGAACACAATACATAATCCAATCACAATCGCACCTGTAACATCATCAAGTACAGAAGCCATTTGGCAAGTGTGCTCCCAAGGCTTTTTTTGTCCAGCTTTGCCAGATTTTACCTTACTGTACGTGGCCTTCAGGTTTCTAAACTTCTCCCTGCACTGCTCTGGAGTGCAGTCTTTAGACATTGCAGACGCTATTTCCTCCCAAACTGACAGAGGCGTTTGAGCACATCTCAGAGCAAAGCGGTTTTTGCCGCATTCTGTCAAAAGTTGAACGACTTCGCATGCAGACCACTTGACACCACTGCCCTTGACTGCAGCAACTTTAGAAGAGCCTATAGGAACAGAAAAATCTTAAAACTAGTGAAAGGCGTTTTAATACATAACATTGCGAATGCAGGTTAGGACTCTCACCAGAGCTTCGTTTACCCACTGGAGCCTGGTTGTTTCTTTTCAGAACCGCAATGGTTCTGTACACAAGGTGATGGTCTGGAATTTTAATGGAGCAGGTTAAGATTAATGTGATCCTTCCTTAACTCTCGGGTACCACACCACAGCGGGGTTCCGTGACATACTTACCAAGTTGAAACTTGTGTTTGTCACTTTCTTTAATTTTAATTATGTAGACATCCATGTTTGTGTCTACTAAGGAATAGTTTATTATCGTCTCTTCGTTCATTTTCACACCCACTTAAAAGCACTACACACTAAAATCTCGCCCAGACCTCAGACAGGTTCGCGCATGTTCACGCATTCGTTTGAAGTCAGTGTCTGTACTCGTTGTCACCGCTAGATGGCTCTGCCGAGCCTCCTTTTCCCCCTCCAAGCTACTCCCTCTACTTCGCCTTCGCTCCTCCGCTCCTCCGTTCCTCCGACTCTGCTTCGCCGACTTTGCTTCGCCGACTCTGCCGGAGCTTAACTGAATATAACTTAGCTCTCCAGGACGATGCCGACCTGACCTGACGAAGAACGCAATGGCAAGTGCAATCATTCTGCAAATATGCAGCCTGCTGTACTTTTAAGACGCTAGTGTTGAACTGAAAGGGGCACTTGCATATTCTAAATGCATAATTTTGTCTCGTTTCCGGCGTATTGTTGCTGTTTTATATTGATGTATTTAGACAATGCTTGCACTGTATGACATACAGGCCGAACTGCAGTGAAGCCTGAAAGTGAAGTAAGAAGGGTGGTTTGTGCCCTGCAGACTTGTGTGTGACGACCGTCTACGGTTTTCTGTTGATATAAAACACTTCGGGTATAAAGGACAAAACCTTGCCCATCTATGAAGATAGAACAAGCTGGCCCGTCCCACTGTCTAACCTCGGTGCCTGTTCCGCTCCTGCCTGTTCAGCTTGGCTAGCCGGCGGCGTTCGCTGGGGCTCTGGCCCCCGCTCCAAGTCACTGGAGATGTGTCCGGTGGTACATATTTTTGTGACGATCAAAATCGTTAACCTCAGCCCGTCCCGAATCGCGACGGAGTGCGCCTTGCAGGCGCACCACACGCAGCGACCAACCCTAACCTAACAAATCTAACAATTCTCATAAAACAGAAACGCGACAAACTTTGAAAACTGTTGCCACCGTACGTTTATCTACGTCATAAAAGAAGTCTATCCCCCAAATTTGAAATTTCTCCGTGAACGATAAGTCAGCGCACACACGTCCGCCCGAACGAACAGTACACTGCAAAGTCCTTACGGATGATTTTGCGCAGGCGTAGTACGGATGTCGGTACGGATGAATTTGTCCATAATACAGATGCCTTTGGTTTGTACTACGGATGTTTTCGTACCGGTATCGTACAATTAAAACGTCCGTATGTTACAAATGAGAAAACATCCATAATGCATACCAAAAGCATCCGTATTACAGACAAATCCATCCGTAACGACATCCGTAATACGGTTGCACAAATACATCCTTAATACGGCCACATTTTGTTTGTAAGGACTTTAGAGTGTAGGGGGCGTCGTACTACACGACTTTTTGATTTCATCTTTTGGCTAGCACTCAAAAGTTTCGTTTTTTTAATGCTGAATCCCGAAGTGACCTCGGTTTTGCGATAGGACGACTCCTTCATGACCCTTCCGGACGTTTTGTGTCCGTCGCGAGTCGGGACGGGCTGAGGTTAGTGATTTTAATCGTTACAAAAATTATGGTGCACCGGACACATCTCGAGTGACTTTAGGCGGGGCCCGGAGGCCCCCGCAAACGCCGCCGGAAGGCCAAGCCGGCCAAGTCCCCCTGTCGAACCGAGGTGACGATGGAGCGGAACGGAACCGGCACCGAGGTTCGACGGAGGGACGGGTCAGCTTGTTTTTGTTCCTCCCACTGCGAAACATTGTTGACTAGTACATCCGCTTCCCTAACAGCTGCCAAACTCCTGAAAAGTTTTAATGACTCATTTTCCATTCCTCTTTCTGCATTTTCTTTCATCATTCATTCCATGCCTCGAAACTATGAACACATTCTTTTTCCTAACAAAACATTCAATTTACAGAGTTCAAAACACAAACTATTCTTTACATACCCAACCACACTGCAAAGTCCTTACGGATGATTTTGCGCAGGCGTAGTACGGATGTCGGTACGGATGAATTTGTCCATAATACAGATGCTTTTGGTTTGTACTACGGATGTTTTCGTATCGGTATCATATACTTAAAACGTCCCTATGTTACAAATGAGAAAAAATCCGTAATGCATACCAAAAGCGTCCGTATTACAGACAAATCCATCCGTAACGACATCCGTACTACGGCTGCACAAATTAATCCGTAATACGGACACATTTTGTTTGTAAGGACTTTAGAGTGCATTTGCTTGAACTACCTGAAAAATCCCCCCCCCCCCACAACCAGATAGTTGTGGAATTTGGACAAATTCTACAACCTACCGTTATCCAAGGTCACACACGTCCGCCGGAACAAACACCCGGCATAGGGCTACAACTAGAAGCTCGGCTCCTGTCAGTTTCTACCGAATCGTGCAAAAAATGAGCTGCAAAATTCCGCAAAGGTAATGATTTGTAGCAGTGTTGCGATAGTTCTAATCGATTCTGAAAACAAAAAGGAATACCAGGAAAAGTTGCCATGGCGGCAGGTGATACCTTTCCTTAGCGTCGTCTATCGGCGGGAAACCCAGACATCGGACTATAATCCCCCCCCCCCCTAGACCCACACCCACTACTCAAACCCCACACACAAATCCTCGTTTATAATCCTTACGCACTAAGTTAAGCATACGGGCACACCTTTGTGCTCAATCAGGCACGTTTTTGTGCGTGGTTACGCACACTTGTGTGTTGAACTCGTCCTCAAAAAGTGTGCGTATGGTTGACCTTTTTTTTTGTGCGTAGCTATGCACAAAATTGTACTTAGCGATTTACTGTGCTGCCGTTCCCGAAGTGCTGCCACGTAAAGGGTGACTCCAGACTGGTGCGCAAGACTGGTCCGTAGTAGATGCTGTGCATCACCTCGCCTTAACCTTGGTAGTAACCTATCCACGAGCAGCGAGCACGCTCCCTGGGGACCTGTGGCCGTGCGGCTGAGCGCCTAGGTGGTAGGCCACCCATCAGGCCGTGGGGAAGGAGCGCCGCGCATGGCGGTCAGCGCCTGCGGAGTAGGCCACCCATCGGTGTGGGCTCGCCGGTCGCGGCGCGCACACCTCCCGGTGGAGCCGGCGGTGCTTGCTGCCGCGTGAGCAGAAGCACGGATGCATTATCTTAGCATCATTGACTATTAAAGCTGACGGTGATGCTGATGAAAATGAGTTTGGCATTCCCGAAATTATAGAAATTTTAAATTGCTCGCCTTTCTAAGGGCGAGGAACCTCACCCTAGGATTTACAGTGTACCAAGAATACCGAGGTGGTTATAGCCTTGGATCACCCAATTCCTCCATATGATATCGCTTGTTCAATAATAATAATTATCCGAGGATACACTGTAAATCGCAGGGTGATGTTCCTCACCCTTAGAAGGACGAGCAATTTGACCCAAATTTCTATACTTTTTAAGAGCGAGGTTCAAAACGATCACCCCAATTGGGTGATGTTACTAGAGTTTTCGCCCTAGAAGGGCGATGTTCGAGGGACGTTTCCCTTTCAGGGCAACGTTCATTTCCCTAATAGAGTGGAAAGTCCATCGCCTTAAACAATGAGGCGAACATCAATGTTTGCAGAGCGAAAAACTCTTTTGTGCGTGTGTACTACTAATTGTAAATTCAAGTGGCCAAATTCCAATACACTCTTAAAAGTGCGTTGTTGATTTAACAGCCGCCCTTTAAACAGCTTTATTTCGTCAGAATGACAGCAAATTTTGTCGAAACAGCAGGATTCCGTTGCTTCAACAACAAATATTGTTATTTGTGAAGCATTTTTGTGTTGGGTCAATATTTAACATTGTTATTCCGACAAAATATATATACACTGTAAAAATTTGTCGTTCTGGAACGACATTGCTGTAACGAAAATTCTTCGTTCATGAAAATACCAAACAAACTTCGTTATATAACGACAAATGTATGGATCCATATGACCCCCTAGGAGACTTAATAAATGTCGTTTGAAATCAAGAATATATTGTTTGAAAACAAAGAAATATCGTTCTGAAACGAGCAGTAAAATTTAAAAAAATAATTATAAATGTCAGCATCTGACGCTATGTGACACATAGAAATGGCTCTACAGGCTAGTTTCAAACAATTTTAACACATTTTGTAGTGCACCCTTTTTGAACTTGTTTACAGCCCCATGATAACCTAGTTTATTGAAGAGAAACAACTTTTAGTAATACTTCTAAAGCTATGCAATGGCTTGTTCAACATATTTTGATAGAGACATCTCACAAAGAGTCACTGTAGCAAAAAGGTTACTCAGAATTTTTTTCATGGCTGGACCAAACATGAACAACCCACAACAACCATAGCAAAACACTCACTGGCCATGTCATTCTTTTAGTAACTGCATCTGCTAGGGTTGATATGCCGTGTGTACTTACATTACTTATGTAGTAGTTCCTTGTGTGGGCCCGGAGGGGTGATTGAACACGCACAGTTGGTTGTGGGGTTTGTACTTCAGACACACAGAGACCCTCCGGCCCGGCTGCCGCCTGTCACACTACTGACCTAGCTCGGCTCGTTCCGAGCGCCGCTCGGAGAGCGGGGTGGAGGGGTGGGGGTGCTCGGCTCGGCTACCCCGGCACCTCGCAGGGTTGCCCGCAGCGCGCCTGCCGGGCGGCGCTACATCCCCCCTCCTTTGACAAGGAAGTTATACAGGTCTAGCAAAACCCTACTCTGTTTACAATGTTGGCAACCGGCCGTACATAATTACAGAGGAATAAAACTCACTAACAGAGACACAAAACAATAAAACACTCGACATTCACAAAACAAGAAAACAAAACATTTCTTCAACTTAACACTCCTCAATCAGTCTTTGCGGCCTTCTACGGTCTCGCTCCGACCGTCGGAGGGGCGCCTCAGGGGGCGCGCACGGATGACAGAAGCTTACGCAGATGTCCTACTGCCGTGTAAGGGTCGGGGCCAAGTTCGGCAGGTAGGCCGCCGCCGCTAATCCCCTGGGTGTGCGCCCGGACCCGCGCGGGACCGCCGGGGCCGGGAGGGGAGGGGACGGGCCGGGTGTGTGTGATTGGCCGGTGGCCCGATGGGGAGGGAGGCGGCGAAGCGCGCACTTTTTCAAACCGTGGCCATTGGGGCCGGGATGGCCTGGGTGGGCCTGGGCCCCTGCCCCCCCCCCCCCCCCTCGCTTTTTTTTTTTTTTGCTTATGGCATTTGTGGAGGCGTGCAGATTTGCGAATTTCCATCTGATATCTCTCAGGTAAAAGGGTATTTAAGTACAAACAACAGTTTTAAAGTTGAATACGATTTAATCAACGAATAACTCAACATTACAAAATATGCAAAAGGTCAAGAGAACAAAAGCCGAACTACAACATAAAAACAAAGGATCACAACTGATTGGTCAACTAGATATCACTCAAGAAATCTTACAACATCCTCCAAATTAAAAATAAATAAAAATATTAAAAGATAAATCTTTAAGTTCACAGCTGTATTAAAATTACAACAAGACTTAAAACATACAGAGAGATAAACCTATCATATTGCACACATTTACAAAATTAACAATTTACATTCTATAAACTTTTACAGCTGAAATGCCGAAGGGTCTGTCCTAGCACCGTTCATGGTTTGAAGACAAATGGTGGGAGGAGACTGATGGCCTTCTTGACAAGCTCCATTCCCTTTGCATTGATGTGCATCCTGTCCTCTCTCTTGTCCTTGCCCATGACACTGCAAAAGCGGGAGACAATAATATTAAAAGTTGAACATAACAAAAATCAATATTATATTCGAAATAGTGGGAACATTATGCTGCTCACCTCTCAAACAAATCCTCTACAATCTCGCCATCCTCCATGAAGATTTCGTCCAGGTCAAGAACCTGGAACCGGGGAGTGGCCAACTTCCTGATAACTGTGTTGAGGACGTCTCGGTATTTGGAAATACTGCCAACATCAACATCTCCACTCTCTGGCAACAGCAACGCTGGCAATGGAGGGATGGTCACAATGACTGCCCGGCAGCTGGGTTTGATCTTGTTCAGTAGCAGTGTGCGCAACATTCCAAACTGCCCTTTCAGTGAATTTTTCAGTTTCTGAAACAAAAATAAAATATTACAAAACATTCGCCCAAAAAATATAAACAATGAGTCACATTATATAATACTTACAAATGCTGACTGTGACCTGGAGAGGTCGAGGAGATCATTGGATCCAATGAGGCAGAGGACATCAGACAATCCACGATCAGGAACCCCCTTCAGGACTTCCAACAGTCCAGCCAGCCGTTGTCCTGACCTGGTGAGGCCCACCTCTTTGCAGTACACGCCTCTGTGACACTCGGCAGGGATATTAGTGCCATGCTGTCTGACAAATCGAAGGGCCTGGCTGTCGCCCAACACAGCCATGCCACGATAACAAGGCGGTAGTGTCAACACATTGACTCGAATGCTGCAGTCACTGAACACTTCACAGATAACAGGGAGCACATCATTCCAGTCAAGGAGATCCAACCCGCAGCTTATCCGTGGCATGGCTACTTCAAACACTCCCAAAGAAAGGCAAGTCAATTTCAAACTAGTCAAAGCTGCTTTAACATCCTTTATGTTAATAGCTTTGTGAAAATACTTCTCCTTGGTTATCAGGTAGAACAAGAAGCCTGATTTTGGGGATGGAATGTAGGCGA
>CM049592.1:2683417-2733334 GCA_026979955.1 Megalurothrips usitatus
TCAGACAACTACTTTATATCAAAACCCGGCTTTTGGAACAGAGTGATTTATCTTATTAATGTACGAAATATATGTTACATTACATTTAATCATTGCAGTAAATTTCTGGTGTGATCGAATTTTTAAATTTTCGTTCTTGTTAAATCAATCTCCCCCCCCCCCCCCCCCCCCCCCCCCCCCCCCCCCCCGTTTCCCCCCCCCCCCCCCCCCCCCCCCCCCCCCCCCCCGTTTCCCCCCGTTCCCGCCTCACCTACCCTCCCGCGGCTTCGTGCTCCAACGTTTCTGTCCGAGCCTAGCTGTATCTGGAAGTCCTCCTAATCTTGCTTTCTTTCCGTGTTTTGCTTTGATAGCAGCTGACGTCAGCTTTATCATTTTAGGTGAACCTATTACATACACTGGCGACCAAAATTAGCGGTCCACTAACGGCGGGCGCTGTAATTTCTAAGTTTTTGAAGGTAGAACCTTGAAATTTGCTACAGGCCTGCCTCCAACCTTTGACTCGAGCCTCTGAAAGCGGCAACACCAGGTGCCACCCCCTCTGGTAACAGCCCCCCCTAACGCGCGGCGGGGTGGAAAAACGCCGAAAGAGGGCGCCAGAAAACACCGATAAGGAGGTCCAATGGGGGTAAAACTTCGTTTACCAGTTCAATAGACCCCGGGTGACAAGGTGACATCACAATTTGAACGGTCGTTCAAACCCACCCCCCACCCCAGTTACCCCCACCCCCTACGGGGGGTGAATTTTTTTGTCACCAAAAATGAATTGCACGTCATGCAGGAGCCTTCGGGGCACATGCCCGTCTGTTTTTTTCCCCGATAGGACGAACCCTTTGACCGCAACCCCTAAAAAACGAAAAGACATTTTTGAAAATTGAGGTTTTTTTGTCCTTGAATGCATTTCAGAATCGAAAAAGACGCCAGAAAAGGTGTGCAGGGCCTGTGCCAATACGGCCCAATCGAAAATTTCCATCCGAAAAAAAATTCACCCCCTCGTATGGGGTGGCTACCCTTAACCCCTGCCCTGCCGCCCCCAAAGTGCGGAGGTGAATTTTGGACCCAGCGCCAGATGCGCCTTGTCCAGGGCCATCAGCACACAAAATTTGAAGTCGCTCGTCCGATCCGTTCTCGCGCTACAGCCAAAAAACCTCGAAAATCAAGAAAACCCACCCCTAAAAGTCACCCCCGATACCGCCGAACTGAGTAGGGGTAGCAAATCGTTTCGAGCGGCGCAGGGTGTCTTTAGTCTTCAAGGGGAAGGTTTCGTCAATTTTTTGGACGAGCCTTGTGTATATATTAAACGAGGAAACTCCTCACTCATTATTGTTGCTCTGTATGTTGATGATTTTTTCCTTTTTTATATCAATAATTGGGATAAAGACGCACTGCTGAAGGTTTTACAGTCTCACTTCAAAATTAAGGATCTGGGTGAGGCACGAACTTGCCTAGGTATGAAAATTGAAAGGAACTGGAAAGAAGGCACCTTGCACCTTCACCAGGAGGATTACATTTCTTCTGTCTTGCAAAAATTTAAAATGCAGGACTGCAAAGGGGTGAAAACACCCATGGAGTATAAATTAAAATTAAAAGATTTAAAGGGAGGTCCCAAAGGGGAGGAGCCCTATCAGGAATTAATTGGATGTTTATTGTACCTTAGTGTCTGCACAAGACCTGATATTTCCTATACAGTTAGTTTTTTGAGTCAGTTTAATACTTGTCATACAAAGGCACACTGGAATCTAGCCAAGAGATTGCTGGCATATCTTAAGTCCACACCTAGAGTCGGCCTCAACTATTGCAAATCCAAAAATCCAACCTTTTGTCTACTTGGTTACGCCGATGCAGACTGGGCTGGAAACCCATCTGATTATAAATCTTACAGTGGTTATTGCTTCATGTTGGACAAAAATTTAATTTCTTGGGAAAGCAGAAAGCAGAAACTTGCTGCTCAGTCATCAACAGAATCTGAATATATAGCCATCACTGAGGCTGTGAAAGAATGTAAATATTTAAATGATTTCATAAATAATCTGTTTGACTGTGGTGACCAGAAAGTAACCATATTTAATGATAACATGAGTGCAATTACATTAGCATATTCGACAGGTTTTAGCGCAAGGACTAAGCATTTTGGTTGCCGTATGCAACTGGTAAGAGATGCAGTGCTAGAAGGTGAGATAACATTAGAACATATGTCAACAGATGTCATGCCGGCTGATGTTCTTACAAAGCCGCTCGGAGTATCTAAACATAAAAATTGTATCTTAAATCTAGGTCTATCTGAAAACCCCAGAATGTAACAAGATTAAGGGGGTGTGTTGTAAATATTGTAACCTTTAACATTCTGGCTTGTATTTCCCTCTCTTCTGTAACAGCTCATGCATGACACTGCCTTGCTATCGATTACTCGACTCACCGCCTGCTATCAATGTACTATGCTTTTCCGCCATATCCTTGTGTATCCTGATCCTGAATAAATGCTCACTTCCTGCTGTGCTTCCACTGTGACCAGTCGTGTTGTTATTTGGCTCTTTCCTTATCCAAACCATATCGATCACCATCAACGTTGTTGATTCAAATAGACTCAATAATTTACAACAGCTTCTTTTGATTGGAAACATGAAATTGAATACTAGAGCTTCATATGACTTCACATGTCTTGAGGAAGCCTGTGGATTTTGCACCAGTGATACCAAGGCACATGTGTCCCATCAACAGATTCACCGTTCTGGTTCAAATATTTCTACATGCCCTTGGCATACCTGCAACAATGCTGAAATTTATCTTGGTGTGATTGATTGCTTTCCGGTTTCTTCACATTTAATTTGGTAGGTGTTTGAACAGTGCTATTTCATGATTGCTAGAATGAGTTGTTTTTATTTTTAATTTTTTTAAATTTACAGTTTCTTTGGCTCGCATGGACCATACTTATTTATCACTTCTGGATGTCAGTGTTTGGCAAGGGGAGGTACTTCTTTTGCCACTAAAAAAAATGTTTGCTCAGCTCATTTTTGAATGTAAAACAAATACGGACCTCATCCAGGTGCCACTTCCCTCCGTGTGTAAGTGTGAAGGTTCTAGCTTCCATTTGTTTTTATGAACTTTTCATAGTGTTTCTAACAAATTGGGTTTTGTTGCAGACAGATGTACTTGCTGGAGCTTTTGGTGCTGATAATTGGGTTGTAACCATAGCTTTAGCTGGTGCCTAGTTGACTCGACATTGGATGAATTTCTTGCGCTTGGAATATGGAAGTAAGTCGCGTTTGTATTAACAGAGTGATTTTTCAAAAAATGAAAGCTTTCAACTAGATTCAAATCTGAATTAATTTTTCTTAAGGATCTCTAGTTCACGACTTAGTAAGTAGTGATTGTGGTATTTCATTTTAATAATTTTGAATTCATTTTTAAACCTAGTACTAGTGTGTTCTGTCTTTGCAGGCATTAAATAAGAGCTGGGAGCTCTAGAGTGGGCATAGCAATATACTGACTATGGTGTTATAAAGTGATTAAGTCGTTGCTATTAGTGCAAGGAGAAAGAGTTTCCAACAACAGATGTCATAGCTAGAATCACTCTACTCAGTTAATATTGTTTTTTCTCTGAGTCAATGTATTTGCAGCAGCAGCTGCTTATAACTTGCTAAAAAGGAAGTTGAAGGTGTTAGTCTTCTTGTTCATTATGATCATACGTTTCTATCTGTAATGCATTCCTTTTATTTGCAGTACTTTTGGTGGATAGAATGAATATCTGAGATTCAACTTCCAGATTAAATCTGGAAATTCAGCGAGAGGATTACCTGCTCCCTGTCTTCATGACCTGCTCTTACTGGCAAAAGTTTCAGAAAGGTGGCTGGACACTAGGAAAATTAACTGATTGGCATGCCAGATTGCAGTGGATCAGAAATGAAGAGGTTAGCCTGGTATAAAGCCGAATTGCTTATCTCCTCAACATCCATTTTGCTCTGTTCATGAGTGGTCTGAAAAGGTATGGTTTCTAAAATTTGAATTCTAATTAATTATTTTAGTGTGTCTCTCGGGGATTGGGGGTGGGCGGCATGGGTTGGGCTAGCCAACTGCGACATGTCGTGGCGGTGGTCTCCTCGCGATCCACCCTGGGGGAGAGGAGGAGCGCTACGGAGCCACCTAGAGTGTGCATGCTTATTTAACTGCTTCCTTCCTCTCTGCTAAACGCCAAACGCGCGCGCCGCTTGCTTATGGCAGCGGAACCTAGGCTAACGCATCTCAATCTAGGCGCTACTATCTCCTATTCGCATCACTGCTTTGCGCGGCTTCCTTTCTTTTGCATGGCACGGAGGGGAGAACAGGGCGGCGAAGGAGGCGCAGCGGGAGGATAGGGGGAGGAACGGGGCAGCTACGGATCAGCGTCAGCAGAGGACGGGCCTCGAGCAGCAAAACAACAGAGGTATTCAGTCCACAGGTTTTATTTACAGGCGCCCACAGGTACCCCACCGTTAACACGGCCAACGGCTGCAGTTCGATCCCCCACCCCTTCCATCTGGGACAACAGGGCCTCGAATTCCACTACCTCCCGGAGCTCAGACTCGAAGCAGAGAAGGGCGGATCGGCGCTCCCTCTCCTCCTCAGCGACCATGGTCTGCTAATACTCCCAGTCGGACGCCAGCTGAGCCTCAGCCGGGGACAACGGGATGACGTCCGGAAAGGGATCAGCCTCCCCAACAAACTCCGGGCCCAACTCCAAAGCGAGCTCCAGAAGATGGGGCGGAACCGGAACCGGAACCGGCGATCCTGGCCACTGCTAAGGGCCGGCGGCCCGGACAGCCCATCCCCCCCGCCGACAACCAAGACCTAGAGCTTCGACTCGCACGGGCGAGGATTGGTTATCTGGGGCACATTCTTCGGAGACCCCAAGGGCACCCGCTACGGGCGGCCCTCAGGACGGTGGCCGGAAGGAAGAAGCGCGGTAGGCCCTGCCTCACCTTCCACACGGACTTGCAGCGGGACATGGCTACTTACCCGGAGCCGGGGCAGGGCTGGGCGATGCTACTGAAGAGCAAGATGGGGCTCGCTCGGTACCTCCGGCAGACCACTCCCCAACCTCAGGAACACCGGCACCCAATCCCACTGGATCGAATCTGGCAGCTGGAGGCGGACACGGACTCCGAGTCCGACTAAGAGGAGGCAGGTCCTCTTCTCTTCTCCTCGCCGGCGCCGCTCGTCCTCTCTCTCTCTCTATAGCTCTCTCTCTCTCTCTCTCTCTCTCTCTCTCTCGCTCGCTCTCTCGCTCGCTCTCGCTCCTTCTCCCCCTCGCACGCGCTCTCCTCTCTCCCCTTCTTGCGCTATTGCCTGCGCGATCGCTCGCTCTCCTCCCTCCTCGCTCTTCTTCGCTCTTCCCTACTTTTCCTTCTACAACTCACGCCTCTCGCTTATTATCTGCATGCAACCTCTAACCGCATATGCTAACGCTTACGCTGCAATCGGCCATAGCACCCCGTCCAATCGCAGACGGGGTGTGCCCCCCGAGTGCCTCTTGGGAACCGGGGGGTGGCCACTGTACATAACCCACTCTCTCTTCTAGTGCCTGGGGGTGGGTCGCGAGCCGGCGCTAAAACCGGATCACGGCTGCCACAATGCCACGCCCTACCGCCATGCCACTGCGCTTCCTAGTGAAAGCCGCATGAGCCGGGACCCCAGTTTGATTGATTGATTGATTTGATTAGTGTGTCTCTCGGGGATTGTGAATTATAGGTTGCAGGTATAGTTATCCAATCTGCATCACTTTTGCCATGAATCTATGTGGTGGTGTATCTCCTTATATGTCCCGTGTCAGCAAGTATTTTCATTTCTCTGCTAGAAGTGCGTCCACATTTAGCTGTCATGGAAAGCCACAGCGGCTATGATTTCTAGGTTTGAGTTATAGGTAGGTGATAACTCTATTAGCTAAAATAAAGCTAGTGCAATTGTTGCGATGAGTCAATATCGTCTTGTAATCTCTGATCTTTTCAGTTCTGTTGGAGTTGAATAATTAAATTCTTATTTAAGTGTGACTAAATTTGACAAGCAGAACAACTTCCCATGAAAGTGAATCTTAAAGTAAGACCCGTCTGCTTATTAATTTGTAATTTTGGTTTGCCCCTATGGTAGTTAATTTTAGGAACACTTGAACTCATGTGTTCCCTCTTTTCTCTCTGTAGGAGATAAATAATTTTTGGAAACGGGACAGATCATATCCTCAATGTTGTAACAAACTTCAGTTGGAGGAATTAGGAACTTCTCTGCGTCTTTAAGTGAAATGGTTAGTTCAATAAGTTTATATTCTCTTCAGTGCTACATATGTGCAAATATTAATTCTTGGTAACTAATCAAATTAAATTATGCATGTTTTTCTAGGTCCGTGTTTACAATGGACGCCAATCCACCATCAATGTTTTAGAGGACCATTGGGCATCACATCCTTTTCCTTCATTTAAGTATCTGGGATGGCGGAGGTACATCAAGGAAGTAAAAGAAAGGTTGCTGAAGATTCAGAGAATTTTTATAAGGAGAAGAAAAGAAGAGGCGAAGCCTGGAGTACAGCTTTCCACCGAGATGAGACTGTGAGCGTTTCGACTGGGGTTTAAATACCATTACAGGTGGCTTTTTTCCCCTGCTCAATTCTCTGTATTATCTGTAATCGTAATGTGGGCATTAAAAATGTATCCAAGGGTACCCTTTTTGAATATATGGTGGCATTTCTTTGGCATTGATCATCCCATGCCTTTTTTAGTACCTCTTTCAGTGCCGAGGATTAGTAAGGAAGGATAGCAATGACTCATTCTTATTCGTTAAATAACTAAGATTTTTCATTTGGGGTACAGGGAGCCATTGCTGTACGTCTGTCACTTTGTCGTTCCAGAACGAAGAATGTTAGGTTTGAAATGTCGTTTCAGAACGAAGTGCTTCAGTTCTGAATTAATCAAACATTCTTCGTTCTGGAACGACAAAATTTTTAACAGTGTATACTGTTGAAGTAACAGGATCTATTGTTTGTCTAACAACATTTTTGTTGAGCTAACGGTACATATTTACCGAAATTGTTTAATAGTTGAAATGACAACAAGCGTCTTAAAAGTAACTAATCGATGTTTTATTTGAGTAAAACAAGGAATGATTTATTAAATTATTTTTAGACGAACATTGTTGTTTTGACAACACGCAACTATTGAAGAAATAACAAATTAAACCCGTACAAACAACAGAAAACTTCGTTAATGTAGGAAAAATAGACTGCCGAAACAACGAAAATTGTTGGTTTGTCACAGGTATTGTTGGCAATGTTACGAAAATTGTTGTTACTATAAAAGTAAAACTTGTCACTCCAAACAGATGTTGTCAATGTTAGGGTCGTTAGACTAACGACATTGTTTTTAACAGCGTATACCGAACACGGTAATAGTGCAATTACGTGCCATAACACTGTCGGTCTTGTTCACTACCTTTTGTCTTATAACAAACCAGGGAATAATGATGTGAAAATTGTACTGACGCGAAGAAGTATACAGTCGCACGTAAATAGAGACCTGCTGCGTGTATGCCCGTATCTCCTACAGGGAAACCAAGGCAACCGCTCGACTTTCACTGTTCTCAGTACGTTCTGTAAAGTCCCGCTCGCCACTATCAGCTTCTCATGAGTTGTCCACTTTGCGAGGTGCAGATAACGGGCTTCCTTCGATTCGAGGTTGCTAAATTCCGCAGCCTCACGTCTACAGAACTGAGTCACCCTCGTTAACCGAATTTTCAATTATTTTATGAAAACATAAGAATATAAAATGATTTGGTATTCGAACCTTGCTTCGTTGTTCGCCGATTCGGCTTCTCAGACCGCGCGGCCATACCGACATTGTTGGAGGTTCGCGTGAATGACTATAACAAGTCACGGCTGTCGGCCGTGGGGTGCCGACCAGAGCGGAGCGCGCGGCCCTCCTCGCACAAAAGAGTCATAGAACTATTTTAAAATTGTTCAAATTTAATCTGATCATGTCCGTGAGTTCTGGGTTGATGGTAGGGAGGATGTAAAGAAAAATGTGAGGTTGTATTGAACATTTTCGAAAGTGCTACATCGGTGAATAATATTTAATTATGAAGTTGGCGGTGATGGATCATAGCTCTTCCCCTTCCCACCCCACTTCCGTGCCCACGCCTAGCAAAGGGGACGACAAAGCGTCCACAAAATGAAACGAAGGGGCTATTTTAAAATTACTCAGATTTAACCTGATCACGATCGTTAATGCTGGCTCGACGGTGCGGAGAATGTAAAGTGAAACGCATATGCGTGGAATTGTGGATTTTTAAAATTGCTACTTTGGAAAATAATATATCTAATTATGAAGTTTTCAGTATTGGAGTACAGTTCGTCGCCTTCGAGCCCGAGTTCTGTGGCGCCACCTCTCGACGGGAAAATGAGTCGGCGCCGCAAACTGGCAACAATGTCACCCCTATAGTGGGAGAAAAAAAGTATAGCCGATCGAAAGTGGTCATCGCTCCGCTCGGGCTAAAAAAGGAACCTCCGTAGAGTGGAAGGGTACTTCAGCAACTCGGACGGTTCAAGGGCCATTCGAAAGAAGACGGGGGCAGAGCTGTGGCCCAACCTCGGAGGGTGTTCGGTTCGTCGCCACCTGAATGGAGGTGGGATTCACTCTGCGGGTGTCGTGCGAGGTGTCGTAGGGGTTCCCCGCCGAGTACGTCCGCCACAGAATGGCACAGATAAGCGCTGCGGCGGCAGGAGTGTCCCTGTGGCCGCGGCATGGCTCCGCGGCAGCCTAACACATCATCAGTGAGGCCTAAGACTTGCAAGTTTGTTAGTCGGCTCGTAGCTGGCGCTCGCAGCGGAGGTACTCCCCGCTCTTTGGATCGAAGAGTCAACCTCGCTCCCGATCGGGCCGAACACCCTCCCATTACACATCCTGGCTACCTTCCAATGACCCTCGCACCCTTCGAGTTACTTAGGTACCCTTCCATTCCACGTCTTCTTTTTTTGCCGTGCCGTTACCAGACCCGACTTCGTGGAGGGCCTCTACACCGGGTCGCCTTAAATTTATAAAATTGACAAGTAATGTAGGGTGTCGAATCGCCGAACAGGTAGTCGCTGGTTTGAATACCGGATATTTTCTTATTTTTACGTTCGTAAAATTGTAAACCTGCTTTCAACATTAGGAATATCGCGAAGGACAACTGAGCGGTAACGTCGCTGAATTTTTTAAAAAGAATGAAGCACTTGCGGCGCGATGTCCTCTCTATCTAGGACGATTTTCAGATTTCCTGTTGTCAGTAACGAGCGCGCGCCTTTACTGCGAATGAGCAAACACTGACTAACTGGGCTCATGCTAGCCTTCAGCCTTACCCGTTCTCTCTCGAGCGAGTCTGGCGGCAGACACGCGTACAGGAAAACTTGCTGAGCGTTTCCTTCTACAACACAAAGCTGTACGACAAATAACGCATCGCGCCTACACTGGTCTTTAGGAACTTCGAGGTCCTGGGTGGACCGTTAGATGTCATTTTAAAAGTCTGAAAAAAAAATTACCGGTTCTGTGTTGGCCTAACGCTGAAATCCCAACATGCACCAATACCAGATTCGATAATTTGTCGGGAATGATACCCCCTAATGTGTCTAATGGCCTTAATTCTAGCGGATAACGCTACGGCGTGTTTTCTTAATTTCAGCTCAACTATGACTCAGTCAATTGAGGTTCTGACGTATGCCTGATGAACTTCGAAAAATGTCGTTAATGTACAAAGTTTCTTGGTTAATTCAGAGTTTTTAAAGGCGTTTTAACACGTCAATCATTTACGGTGTTAGCAGACATGCAAAACTGTGATTTTCTTGCCCACCTGCCTGGTGTGACTTTTTTGTACCTCTCCCAGAAGGCGTAGCGTTTTTTGTTATGGAACGGCCAGAGGCGGGGCGCGGCAAGACGGGGCGGCCCTCCAGTCGCAGGCGTCAGCAGCTTCCGTAGCCAGCCCCGCGGGGCAGGCCGCTGGGCAGGCGGTGGGGGCTGCGGGGGGAATGACTCCGGCTCGCGCCACCACTGCAACGGGCTCGAGCGGGCGGACGGGTTGAGCGGCGGTTTGTTTTGACGTCCACGCACCGAGAAGTAGGCCGGCAGTGGGTGTGCCCTTGGCGGGCGCGCGGGGAGCGGGGCGCTGATGCGAGTGGCGGCCGTAGCGAAGTCCGGCGGGAAGCGGGCGCGCTCGGGGCTCGAGTCGCTGCTGCTGCTGCTGCTGCGGTTGCCAGCTATGCAGCAGCAGCAGGGGCAGCAGAGACAGCAGGGGCAGATCTTAGTGCGCTTCCGGGGGTCAGTTGCGCTCCGTAGGGGTGGGCGAGCGGCGGGTGGGTCCTGTGGGAGCTCAGGAGCAGATCTGGCCCCCGGGGGACAGTGGTGTTCAGCGAGGGTCATGAGCGGCGTTCTAGTGGCCGGTGAGGGGGCCGCAGGCGCGGGGGGGGGGGGGGGGGGGGGGGCATGGCCCCCGCCTCCTAGGGCTTGTGGGGGTTTTTCCGTCCTCTTGAGGGACGGGAAGTTGGGGGACGACTACGTTCCGAGTCGCGCAGGCGTAGTTGGGTGGCGGTGGTGGCGTAGTCAGGCGCGCGCAGGGTTGAGGTCCTACCGGGTGCCGAGGGGCCGGCCGTGCATAGGGTGGCGTTTTCCTTCCGACTAGTGACAGGCGTGTTGGCGTGGGTTGGCCTGTTAGCGCGGCTGGTGTTGGGCCGCGCAGGGCCCTCAAGGATCGACTGGTAGGTGTTGTCCTGCTGGGGTGACGCACTGCGTTCCGTAGCAGTATGGAATGTGTCGTCGGGGAGGGAAGAGGCGGGGTCGCCGCCAACAGCCGAGTAGTAAGTGGACGAGTTGGTCGAGTCAACTGCGGTATTGCGCGGGGGTCGCGCCCCCGAGCCGGTGTCCCCCACCGACAGCGTTGGTTCTTTGAATGGCACGCTGTCAGGGGGGGTGGCAGCGGGGGTGGTACCCCGCAGGTACCGCTTTTCCGCTCGCCCAGCTGCCGCAGAACGCGGTAGAACACGGGCTTCCCGCCCTCAGGGGGCGGCAGACCCGAGAGTCCACCGACTACCCTGCAGTCGTTGCTCTCAGCCCTCACCGCAGCCGTCGTGGTTCTTGGGGGTGGGTGATTTTCTATGATTGAACTGTGTAGCGTGGGCCGAAAGTCCTCGTACTCGCCAGGGTCGGGGATGTCGTCGTCCGTATGCGGAGCGATCTGGCTGTCGGCAAGGGAGCAGAATCCAGAGTCGAGGTCGGAGGCTTGCAGGCGGGCGGGCGAGGCCCAGCCCGATTGGCCTCTGTTGGGGTGTTACGGAAGCGGAGGAGGCGATGGCGCGTACCAGGGGGTCTACCGGTGGAGCTCTTCGTGCTTGAGGGGGCGTGCGAAGTTCCCAGAGCATTAGGCTCATCTGGCGGGGGTCCAGAGACCAGTGTCGGGCTTCAATGTCCTGTCGCCGCGCCCGGAGTTTACGCCTATACTCCTCAAAGGAGTAAGCGTCTTCGGTGCTGAGGATTGGTGCTGACGAGTGCGCAGCGCGCCAGATGAGGTCCTCACCAAAATCGGTGATCGTGGTATCAGCAGTGGAATTCCTGGAGTAGTTGTTACCCATTATTCCATGATGGCGGTGAAAAGAGCGCGTGTTGCGCTGATGGTGGCTGATTTGTCTCCTGGGGCGTCAAGCATGTCGTTGACTTGATGGATGTCAGCGGAGGAGTTGGTAGTATTGCCTCGGGATGCGTGGGCGGGGCCGCGGGAGCGCAACTCCGGGGGGTCCTTAGGGTTGTTTGGGTTGGGGTGAGTCGTTTGGGGAGGCTTGCGTTTGTTCCAGGGGCTTGTTTCAGGCTTGGGGGCTTCCGTCCACATCTTCTTTGGAGGGTTCTTCTTTGGCTTTTTTGCTTCCATGACTTCAAACGCCTCCTGGTAGCGCGTGCATCCTTTGAAGCGGGCCGAGTGATTGCCGCTACAGAAGGGGCACATTCTGAGATTGGCGGGAACTGGGCAGAGGTCCGAGCGGTGGTCCTTTCCACAGTGTGCGCAGCGGGTGTCACGCATGCACAATGTCCCCGGGTGGCCGATGTCAAGACATTTAGGGCAGATGGGGGGGGGGGGGGGCTACCGAAGATGCCCCCTTCGGTATCTTGCGGCGGTACTTCTCCCAGCTGAGGGTGATGAGGCCGAAGGTCTTAGCGAGGTCGCTGACCTGCGTGATGAGTGTGCCCGGGGGGCAGGCGCAGACGTACAGAGGCAGGGGCTGGGCGATAGAGTCCTCGTCTTTGGGCTTGCGCGTCAGTCTTCTGACACTAGTTACCGGGACGCCCATCTTTTTGAGGGCAGCGGTGAGGTCGTCAGTGGGTTCCCTCCCCCATAGGGTCGCGGGGACACCCCTGATGAGGAAGAGCGCAGGGCGGTCAGAGCGGGAAGGGAAGGAGAACTCCTTTGTGCCATTCTCTCGGAGGAGGTTGATAACGGCGCTGTGTCCCTCCATGTGGGTGCAGGAGACTGACCCCGCGGGAAGTTGCCTTCAGGGTGAAGGGGATGGTGCCAGCGATGTCGTTGAGGAAGTGTTCAATGTCTTCGTACTTGGCGTCGATGGTGATGGGAGGGGGCCGTTTGGGTTTCGGCCCTCCCTCAGGATTGCCAGGCTGTTCAGTATCACTGTCAGAGCCAGAGTCGGAGTCCCATAAGGTCTGGAAGGGATTGGGGGTGGAGATGGGCGTGCGGTTGTGCTTCTTAGGTGGCTTCCTTCCGCCCTTGCTGGTGCGGCCCCGTTTCTTACGGCGGCCGTTGACCTTGATGAAGCCGTCGTCTTCGCCTTGGGGGTCCTCGGTCTCCGCCTCAGTGGTGGGAATTGGGATCTCCTTCCTGGTGGTGGTCGCAGGGGCAGTGCGGTGTGGGGTGTTCGAGCGGGAGCGCCGCTCACGTACCGGCGGTGGGGTAGTCGTACGGCCGCCGCTCCAGGTCGTCGTGTCGATGGAGAAGTCCATGCAGCCCTTCAGTATCTCGATTACTCGGGGTTCTGGCAGCACGCACGGGGTGAGAGGCAGGTTTAGGCCGTCAAGATGTGAAGAGATCATGGAGAGGGTCAGTCTCGCGCCGTGGATCGCGGGAGCTAGGGCCTTCTCGATTTCGTCCAGGTCGGGTTGGAACTGGAGGCCAAAGAAGAGGGCGTTTGTCCTGAGGTTGCGTAGGTAGTCCTCGTCAAGCGGAGTCTGAGCGCTGATCTTAGTCACTGAGGAGGGTTTGGGGTTGCCCGCGCCAAAAACGGGGTTGATGCAGTGCTCCGTGATGTGTCCTGCGAGGCCTGCGGCAGCTTTCGCTTTCGCGAAGCTGACCGTCGTCCTGCAGAAGCCGCAGTGGAAAGTGACTGTCTTGGCCTCGTCTACATTCTTGAGGGTGAGTTGCTGCCTCATGAGAAGGTCTTCTGGCCAGATCCTTACGCAGCGGGGGTGGGTTGAGGGGTCTTGATCAAGGGGTTGGGTGGAGTGGCTGTGCCACTCAGCAATAGCGTCCTTCTGCTTGTTGGTGCAGATGATGGCAACTCTGCATACCTCAGAGCAGCGAAGCAGCTGATAGTCCCCCAGGCTGGGGAGCTTGAGTTTGTAGATCTCAATGAACTTCCTGCCAATGAGTTTGGCAGCAAGCTTCCGGCTCTCGTTTTCTTCGTCCCGCCTGTCGGACAGGTAGTAAGTTTCCTGGCATCTGCCGCTGGCGTGGAGCTTGGCTTGGTCAGAAGCCTGCTGCTTCGTTGGGAAGAAGCAGAGGGTCCTGCAGCGGTCACAGTCGACGGGGTAGGCCTTCGACGGCTTCAGCAGGAGGGTCCAGGAGTTGTCGTCCATAGAGACCCCGTTCCTCCTGGAGGTCGGGGTGCCTGGAGGGTAGTGGCTGGGGCGGTACATTTTCGGTTGCACTGTTACACTGTTGTTGTCTCTGGACAGACCGGGGTCGCCCCCGGAGGGGGCGAGGGGAGAGGGCGGCTATCGGAGCCCCCTGCCGTGGCGTTGGGGGTGCACGGTAGCCGCGGAGAGCGAGAGTTCGCCGCGGCGGGCAAAACATACGCGGCGAGCGCGCACGGTTAGAAAGTGTGTCAAGTGCACGGCGCAGCACGGCGCATCGCGGGCGGGCGCGGGCGGCGGGAGCTTCGACAAAACACGTCAGGCCAGCGCTGATGAGAATAAAGCGGTGCACTGACCGTTACTTTAAAACTATAATTTTAAAACGGCCCCGTTCCATTACAAAACTAATACAAACCTTCAAATATCCTTCAATTCTAAAAAACAAAATAAAATAAACTCATAAAATTTAAATAAACGGTAACGTAACCAACCCAAACCCGTGCGAAACTCCGGGCCTACCTGTGTGTCAGAGTGGGCTTAAGAAACATCGTAAGGCTTTAGTTTTTTTTTTCAAAGGACATACGGAGTTTCTTAGCGGCGCACAACAGATACGAAGTGTTAAAGTATGGCATAGATACGCAGATTAACAACAGGAGCTTGGACTTACAGCCTTCTTATCGGGGATGTGTTGAAAGTAAGCTGTTTCACATCCATAAGTGATTCTGTTTCAATTAAATATCCTACCGCATCTCTTGTACACTAACTTAGCTTCATCATTGCACGCACCAGAGTCTAGAAAACACAAGAGTGTTACCGATTTATTTTAATGATTACCTCCGTCAAGAAGTTCCCGAAAATTTTGGTGATCCCCAGACGCGCTTTGTCTCCTGCGCTGAAGCTGTAGCTGAGTTTCTGACCGCCCTTTCCTAACCCCTAGTGATTTTGAGCAGCCCATTGGGGTTTCGACCCCAAGTGTCCTATATCAAACAACCCGTCTGTGCCACCTCCATGCGCTACCGAAATTTGAGTTATTCGAATGAACTCATGCTGTAATGATCGATGATTCCGACGTAGTGCTTTAATGACATATGAGCCATTTACTGGCGAATTGCTTAGTGGTTTTCATGCAAATGTGTGAAATTTCGTGGATGTTTGGTTTACAATTTCAAGAGGCCTACAGCCGCATTTATATTCTTTTGGAAAACGCTGCAATCTCTATTTAGAACACAATACTTACCAGGTCTGAAAACATTGTGAAGGGCCCTAAAAGTCCACCTTCTACAACACTTAAGTCATGGTCATTTAAGTCATGAAGAAGGCTCACAATGAATTCATGGTCATCTACTATGCTGATCAAGGCTTCTGCAGCTTCCTCACAAATATTTATAACATCCCAAGTTCTCTTTTACAACATTTCTTTTGTTAGCACTTTGCACGGAAATGCGGCAATGGCACATGACATCAGATGGTACACCCTTAACCACTTAAATAAGCATTTCTGTTGCTAGTTAGGACTCACTTACAAGTTCTTCTTTGCCTTCCCTTCAACATACCTCTCAAAAGCAGCCATTTCCTTGTCTACATCAAAGTACGTTAAACCCACTTGAGATCCATCAGAGGTTTTGAACACAAGTTTTTGAGATATATGCATCCCATCACAAATCGTTATAATTTTCATAATTTTCAGGGAATTCCTGATCAATGTCATGGACAAGTTTAACTATTCCTTCATTTACACCATCTTTAGCTTTAATACAACAAGGTAGGCGTACGCAAGGTGGCTTAACAGGCTTCGCTCATCGAGAATCACTGTTGGCCACTCCACGCCTGGCGCACGCATACCTTCGCTTGCCGGCGGCTGGTTTCTGACGAGCAGGACCCTGCGGGGCCAGTCCCGTATGGTCTCAGCTACGCTCATGTTCTGGCAGCCGGACGTATCTTATATTGCCTTTTCGTTATCAATGCCGCTGAACCAGTCCTTACCTACCTGAGCCTAACTTACCAAGGCCTCCTTTAAATGCGACGAATGAATTCCTTCTAAGCAGAAATACAGGTTAAAAGTTGGTTTCAACGTTCGGGCGCATCTGGAAATGCACCGCTTATGCGTTTCTACGCATCATTGGACGCGAAAATGCGATTGTTTCAATTCCACCCCTCAACAATGGCGTGCAGTGGTCTCAGTAACCGCGGTGTAGGGGTTACATTCTGTAAGATATCGAGTTCCCGGTTTGTCCCATGACTATTGAAGGTTTCGACCACCAGAAATCAATGCGCATAAGCGTCTAACCCTACTTGTTGATGACGAAAATCAGTGTCATATAAAGCGATAAATCGCGCCTTAACTTGTGGTTTATACTGGTTATTGGCACTTTAGGGATCGGCATTCGTCGTGGCGGACGCTTTCGGCACTTTCGGTACCACAGAGGCCGTACGAACTAATGCCAATCTATTTTGAAGCCCTATCACCCCCTGTTGGAAAAGTACCCCCACCCTCTCCAAAATGAAGGGGTGGTCGGGGACGGTTGAAATTCAGGATTTGCACACCTGGATAACTCAGAATGACACACCGAAACCCTGTTTGCCAATTTTGTTTCAGGAAAAGGGTTTTTACGACCTCTTTAGGGGCAAATTTTCCCTTTAGCTCACTTAAGGGGTGGTTCACCGCCCTTAATGAATTTAACAAGTTGACGTTTCAGACCCCTAGAAATGTACCTTTGAGACACCCTCTCGCCAAGAATCAAGGGCCTACGCCAACGTGGGACAAAATGGCACACACTCCAAAAAGTGGACCGCTAAACAAGACCACCAGTGTATTTCCATAGGCAAACCATCAGTTTCTGCCGATTATTTCGCTTTTTGGTTCCCGCTTGGTCCTCGCTGTTATGGAGCCGTCCCAGCCTGCACATCTGCCTCCCACGTCTGCTCTGAAGACAAATGCTGTGTTTTCGTAGTTCACCGACCTGAAATAGATACCAAACCCATTCTTAGGGAGTTAAGGAAATCGATCACGTCAGCGCATTGATCACACCGGCGTTCTGGCTGCCGTGTGTTCTATAGACTGGCGGTGCCCTCACTGCGCCCGCTGTGCAATCAGCGGGTGGAAACGGCAGTGCACGGCCGGGGGGCAGGGCTCAGCCCCGTGACGTCACCTGCTTCCCGTTTTAAAATATCCGACCCCTGCGACGGAACAAGTCCGAATGCGATCCGCGCAACCATACCAGATTTTTCCGAAACGTTCCCAAATAAGACATTATTTGGAAAGCCCGAAACTCAGAGGAGCCGGGCCCAGGTTGGACTTTGGCGCACCGGGCTAGTCCGACAGCGCTGCCGAAAATAAAAAGCGGGCCCAGTCGAGCTCGAACCATCATCCTTTCCCCTCATTGTCGCCGTCTCTGCTCACTGCGCTACCGAGACGTCTGAGGACGAGCGCCTCGAGCTGCCTACTGCTTCAGAGGGTAGCAAGCCACGACCTCCTCGGCACTGCAAAAGGCAAAGTAGTGGAGGGATTTCGCTGCGGTTTTCGACACTCTTCTTATGTTTGCATCCTCTACATACTGTGATGTATCGCATGTGAGATATAATAGGTGCAAACAAAAACGCACAAACCAACAGCAAGCCAGAAACCAAGACAGAAACAACGCACTTGCCTATAACTTTACGAACACAAAAATTGATTGAAACAGATGGGTGATACCCTTTAATAGCAGTTTTTTTCTAAATTCACGTACGCATGTCTTAACTAAAATGACAATAGAATATGCCTGCCATCGAAGAAGTTTCTACTAACAGAAAATATTTCTAAGTCCACAAAAACGCTTCGTGAAACTTGTGAACTGGTCGGACTGTATACGACCAGCCCGATAGAGGATCGACAGGGGTAGGATACGTTTCGGGCTGTCCGAGGGCATCGGGCTGTTGTCGGTGCGTCCGACTGGGCATCGGACTGCTATCGGAGTGTCCGGGTGGAAGTCGGGCTTCTCTGGGACGTACCGAGTCCGGCGGAGGGCTGCTTGCGGAACAGTCCGAGTGCACATCGGACATATACTGGAACAGTCCAGGACCGATCGGACTGCTTTTGGGTTGTTTCGGCACTGAGTCGGTATGAATCGCTTTCAAACGGGATTACCCCCTCCCCTCGGACCGACCACCGCAACGAGACTCAACTTCGCTTCACTAACCTGGCCGTTTAAAGTAACTCATCAGATATGTACTCCATAGGCGTGAAAATTAAAAAATTCAGGTGCTAACCTATGTTCTAGACACGTTTTTGACCACTTGGGATTCTTTAAAACATTTAAAAGCCGAGAACAAGTGGCCGCTGCGGGCCTCGGGTCCCTCGGCCCGTCGCACTCATATTTGGGGGACCGCCAAACGAGACGTACGCAATGTTTTCGCCGCCAACTTACCGACCACATCTCAGCTAAAAGGTCCTTGGGTGCAGTGGCGGACTCAGTTTTCCCAATATCGCCCACAATAACTGTAAAGAAAATATTCCGTTCGGGGCTGCATTCGCAGGCGAGATCCCGGCTGGCATCGTCTGCTACGGCCAGCTCTCTATGAGAAATCGCGAGAGCGGCGGCGCTGTAAACAGCGCGCGCGTCTCCCTGTCGACAACAGAGACGCCGCCGTGGTGGCGAGCAGGGGGAGGGGAGGCAATAACTCAGAGGAGAATGATATAATTCAGTGGTTACAAGGTGTAGACATGTACAGAACATGAAAATAATGACAATGAAAATAACGGAGGTTCAGAGGTGGATTACTTGTGGGTTACAATACAAATAGCTCTGGGAAGGGGCGGGTAGCAAAAAAAAAAAACAGGTGTGATTGAATTGGTCAATTCACTGTCAGGCGGGCGCTACCTGCGCCGCCTGAGCGCGCAGCGCGCTGACGTGACGCGTGGGGCGCTAGCGCCCAGTGGGTAGGCACCCCTTCGTACGGGACAGACACGCGTCAGAGCGCTGTCGCCGGCATAGCGGGCGCGACGCACGGGCCTCGCACGGGGAGCGCCTAGCGCGGACGCACCCGGCCGGTATGGAACTGCCAGGCCGGGGCGCTGCCCGCCCCGGCTGACAGAGGGGCCGCGCGGGTAGGGCGTCGCCCCGGGTAGCTCAAGCGGGTAGCTAATCGGGTAGGCATCGCCCCAGAGATGCGGCGTGGAGCTAGGTATATATCGGAGACTGGCCGGTGGCCAGGCAGTGTTCCCAGTACCGTCGTGGCCAGCAGTAGCCGCTGCCCGACGGCCGCGTACTCTATAGTAATATCCGACGCGGGGCTAGTGTGTTGACATCGAGCACTCCGTGACCACCCGTGTGCCCTCACCCGACCGAATCCAGAGTAACCAGTACTCGTGCGTGTGTGTGTGTGCATCACTTCCTCGTCACCAAGGCATCCCTCATCACTATTCCCCGAGATACACGGGGCGATCCAGAACTGCACTACTCAGCGAGTCGCCGCTACGCCCAGGTCTACGCGGCGACCCCCGAGCAGGTGCACCAGGGATGGGCAACCATCACATCCCTGACATCACAAAGGAAATAAAATTATGGTACAAAAATGTTACGTAATGGTAAATGGTACGTAGTTGTACAAAGAATACGGAGAGGAAATTGACATTTGTAAATTGACGCCTAAATCGGAATAGGTCAGTTACAAACATTGGTAATTGAAACAAAAGATAATTAAAAGACAAAGTTACGGCACGGTCAGTCGGGACCCAACGAGAGAGACCACGCAACCGGGGCCACGCGACCGGCGCGTCTCGCGTCCACGCGGACACACTGCACACACACACACACACATATATACACACACATTGACGCACTGCACGGTCGAGTTTCACTGACACAAGCTTCCGCGCGGGGCGGGTGGCTAAGAGTTCGTCTAGTGGCGACGGGGTGCGGCGTCAAGCAGCGCCGAGGCGGTCCGGCCGCGGCGCGGGGCCGCGTACGTGGGAGGTGAGCGGGCCGGGGGCCGGCGGCAGCGGTGCCCGGCCGGCAGCGGGACCACGGGGCTGCTGTGGTACAAGGTAGGCGTACGCCGGACCGCGTCGTGGCGTAACAGGCTTCGCTCATCGCGAATCACTGTTCCGCCACTCCACGCCTGGCGCACGCCTACCTTGACCTGCCGGCGGCTGCCACTTGACGAGTAGGACCCTGCGGGGCCAGTCAGTACTGTGCTAACAGTTCATAGATTCAACAATCTGAATACCGGTATCTAACGGAATACCGGCATACGGGTAAATACCGATATACCGGCGTACCGGTAAATACCGGCATACCGGTAAATGCCGGAATACCGATATACTGGTAAATACCGGAATACCGTATACCTTTTGCCAAACGGTATTTTTCAATACCTTACACCGGTTACAAAAACTTGATACCGCCCAGGCCTAGTCAGTAGGACGTCCTGCGGGCGCCACTCTCTCCGCACGGTCGCTACCACGCTCATGTTCCGGCTTCCGAACGTATCTTACATCAGCCTTTTCTTATCAATGCCGCTCAACCAGTCCTAACCTACCCTTACCTGCCCGCGCCTAACCTACCCAGGCCCCTAATAACCTAACCTAACCGAGCGTAACCCACTCGCGTCACTGATCCGCTCCTCCACGACAGGCACATGGCACATACTGACTTTACCCAATTGGCGGATTTATAATTTCCGACCACATGTGAAAATTATCTGAGAAGCCGCTTGGGCTGCGATGCCCCTGAGGGGAGGTTGACTCTGGTATGATGCAAGAAAGATGTGGTCCAAATTTGAGCTTTCTATGTCAAACCGTTCTCGAGATATCGCGCGGACAGACAGACAAAACATTTTTGACCCGGTCGGTCCAGGGCTTCGCTATCGCTCAGCCAAAAAGGAGAGAGTCGCGAGACATATAAGTCCTCTGTCCAGAAATGAACGCGCGCGCTGGAATCTACCGCTGTCTTCAGTCGGCCTACAGAATCTCAAACGGCCTTTGTTTACGACGGAGTTGTTGACAGAGAAATCCAACGTGGCGGTCAATATTGGGGTGCCTATCACAGTTTGCACAGTCTTCGCCAGCGGGCTGCTGAACTGCATTGCGGCCTGGAGCTTTGTCGTCGTCGTCTTCGTCCACTGGAAGCAATGATAAAAAGTGTATTCAATTTCCTTTGGTTTTGTTTCGAGTTGCGGTGTGGTTCGCAGAGGGAGGGGGGGGGGGCATTGCGGGGGTCTGGCGCGTGGCTCCGACGACCCCGGCCGACCGCCACGCCCCCACCAGTCGCGGCCCCGCGGCTGACGACGCGCCCACCTGTCCCAGACCGGACCAATGACGGGAAACTGGTAATGACGGCACGTTACGCTCCTCCCCCTTCCGGGGGGGGGGGGGGGGGGGCGGTCGTACTTACCGGGAGGCCAGAGAGCCGCCAGGATAGCCGAACCTTCAGGATACGCATCTGCGTAACTACGCGGGATGCCTGAGGGTGGGCCCGGCGGTTTCTCTGGCGCCGCCCCCTTCACCGCCGAGAGGAGTATAACGTGCGCCAGCCAATGAAGGAACGCAGCCAATTGCCCCCTCGGAGCCTCCCATTCTCGCCTCTCCCCCGATTGATTCAGCAGAATCTGTAAGTTAGCACTCACAAAGGTGAGTAGATGCCTGTGGGTTGGGGAGAGGGGGGAGGTTACACAGTAAATGGTAATGTACTTTTTTTTTGTACATTGCAATGTACACTGTTAAAAAATAACACGGAACTTCGGCTAACAAATTGACCGCACATTTTCCGTGCACGGAAAATGTGCGGTCAATTAGTCCGTGTTATTTTCTATGTAAGTAATGTTGCAGCCACTGGTCTCGAGACTAGGGACCCCGTCCTGGAGGGCCACACGAAGTGTCATAGAAATGCGCTTGCAGCACTGCACAAAGGCTTCTTATGGGTGGCTAACGAATACAGTTTCGGTCTCGATACCAGGGACCCCGTCCTCGAGAGGCGTCGAGCAGCGGATCAGTGACTCGAGACGGTTACGCTCGTTTAGGTTAGGTTAGTTGGGACCCGGCTAGGTTAGGCTCAGTTAGGTAAGGGTAGTTTAGGAAAGGCTAACGGGCGCCGATGACAAAAGGGCAATGTAAAATACGTCCGGGTATCGAGAGCCACTTTTCATCTTGTGGACGGTACGGCATAGCGTCGTGCGGTTATCGACATTGGCATTGGCGGGCCGCGGAAAAGGAAAAGAAGTGCACCCCACTCGGACGACTTCTCTCCAGATTACGCACCCCGTGCTCGAGAGCCAACTTCTATCTATCGAACGGTATGAGGTACTGACTTGCGGTTTTCGACGTTGGACTTTGCGGGCCGCGGCAATGGGAAAGAAGGGCACCGCATCACGCCTACCGCTCTCGAGGCCATGCGCCCTGTCCTCGAGAGCCACATTGCGAAAACATTGTAACTCGAGCACGAAGTAAGCGATGCGTTTTAGGGAGATGAGCTTTGCGTTTCTGCAGAGGGCATAGAGGGGGGGGGGGGGGGCTGCGAACGATTACAGCCACTGGTCTCGAGACTAGGGACCCCGTCCTCGAGAGTCGTCGGGCAGCGGATCAGTGACTCGAGTGCGTTACGTTCGGTTAGGTTAGTAGAGACCTTGGTAGGTTAGGCTCAGGTAAGGGTAGTTCAGGCAAGGTTAACGGGCGTTAATGACAAAAAGGCAATGTAATATACGTCCGGCTGCCACATGAGCGTAGCTTCTACCGGCCGGAAACAGCGACGCCCGACGGCCTATCGACTGTTTGGCCCCGCAGGGTTTTCCTTGGCAGAAGACATCCGCTGGCAGGCCAAGGTAGGCGTGCGCCAGGCGTGGAGTGGCGGTACAGTGATTTGCGCTGAGCGAAGCCTGTTACGCCACGACGCGGTTTGGCGTACGCCTACCTTGTCTACAAGAGTTTGGTGACAGTGACGATGACGATGTGCCAAGCAGCGCAAGCACGCTCCTCCGACAAACTCAACAGGGGAAAAAAAATCAGGGTTGTGAAGAAAGCCCAAGGTGAAGTATGGGAGCCAAAATTAGCAAAGTGGCCCATTCATGATGTGGACAAGGTCATTTCATTGACATACCTGTCCCAATAAGAGAATTTGTTTCACCATTCGCAAGCAATGTTTCAGTGGCCACCACCATACTTGAAGGGGATGGGGACAGGGATGATAAATCAGAACTTAGTTTTCATGACAGCATGGTGGATGATCTCTGTGTCCTAGTTCCTAAGGTGGGTGTGAAAGAAATGAGAGCTTCTGCGTATTAGCCCCCCACCCCCTTTAAAACAAGCTGGCCCGTCCCTCCGTCGAACCTCGGTGCCGGTTCCGCTCCGCTCCACCGGCACCTCGGTTCGACAGGGGGACATGGCCAGCTTGGCCGGCCGGCGGCGTTCGCCGGGGCCTCCGGTCCGGCCCCCGCCGCAAGCCACTAGAGATGTGTCCGGTGGTACATATTTTTGTAACGATTAAAATCGCTAACCTCAGCCCGTCCTGACAAGCGGCGGAGGGCGCGTTGCAGTCGCACCACACGCAGCGGCCAACCCTAACCTCACAAATCAAACAATTCTCATAAAGCAGAAACGCGATAAAATTTAAAAATTGTTGCCACCGTACGTTTATACACACCATAGAAGGAGTCTCGCAGTGGGGGGGGGGGGGGATGTAGGGAGGTCGGTCTTTGTCTCTCTTCTCTCTTTCTCTCACGATGAAGGTAAAACGATTGCCTAGTGGCCAGTCTACGTCTCTTGTGCGCAGAATGTGAAGGTGCGGTCCCTTTTCGTCGTCTTTATTCGTGCTTTGAATCAAGTCTACGTCATGTCTGTCTTTCCTCTGGTTGAAATGAGATCATTTTTCCTTTACTATTCATGCCTTGTTTTGAAATGAAACAATACCTAACAACACCTATCAAAACATAACAAAACCTAACATAACCTAAAAAACCTAACAAAATGGAACAGTACGTAACAAAACCTAACAAGACCTAACAAAACCTAACAAAATTTAGCAAAACCCAACAAAACCTAACAAAATCCTGTTGGAGCTTCCCGCGGGATCCTGCAGGTGCCTGTGGGAGCTTCCCGCGGGAGCCTCCGGGAGCTTCCCGCAGGATCCTGCAGGAGCTTCCCGCAGGATCCTGCAGGAGCCTGTGTGTTACCAAAAGGGGTATGACACGGTGAATGATCACGGGGTGGTTCAGGTAGAATATTATATTGAGACTAAGAAAGGCACGGCTAAGTTGGTAGAAGTGTGTCCGCCCTGCACTCACCCACCGGAGCGTCCGTTCTTGATCGCTGTCCAGTCGCGTCTGCCCGTCGCTTCACGCCGCGAGCCGCCCGAGGGCTCGCTGTGCTACTTGGGCGCGGCGCTCCACGACGGTCAGAATGCTTGGTTTGCAAACTGGGCGCGCAGTGCGGGCTGTGTCCCCAAAACTAGGTTATGGGTGCTAACACTAACAGTAGGTTTATTCTTATTAATAGCATTCATGTGCATTTTTATAAGACCTTTACCATGAGTGGAAATAAGACTTCTTGTGACTCCTATCATCAGGGTAAGTTACAAATCCTGATCCAGAGATTCTCCCACCACACTGTCCCAGTCCAATTTAGGCCTGCCTGTCACCACTTGCTTTAAAATTTCATCAATAGAAAACCCTATATTTTGGGAGTTCTGTCCATAAACTGTGATGATTCTAGAAGTATATAATAAAAATTCTTGGACCCCACCCTTCACAAACTTTAAGCCTCCCCTATTCCTCTTTGCTATCCAGCTTCTATCCTTCTTTGTTTGCTCAGATAGGTTCTCATAAAAGTCATCTTCTAAAATTCAGCTTTCTACAATTTCAGCAATTGCACGCCATTTGCTGCTGGATGGGTACCTCCTAGCCATCTGTTTGAAGCCATGAAAGATAGAACCTCCAATATAAAAAATACACTGTCTATCTTCTGCGTCAAATGTGACAGCACCTGCCCTACTTTCACTTACACTGCCATCAACTGCATCACGAATACAGCGGCTTGTAAATATGACGAGTTGATCATAGGGTTCTAAAATTTCCGGGTACATTCAAAGTTTCCGAAAATTTCGGAAAATTTCCGGAAATTTTGGGAATATTATGAAATTTATGGAAATATTGCATTTAAGCAGCTGATATCGGTGATATTGGTACTACACTTGGTATTAGCGATTTTAATCGTTGAAAAAATATGTACCAGAAGACACACCCGTAGTGACTTGGGGCGGGGGTCGGAGGCCCCCGCGAACGCCGCCGGTAGGCCAAGCTGGCCAAGTTCCCCTGTCGAACCGAGGTGCCGGTGGAGCGGAGCGGAACCGGCACTGAGGTTCGACGGAGGGACGTGCCAGCTTGTTTCTCAACACCTGGAGCAAGCTGTGTTCAGGGTCACAGCTTCCACACCCCTACATGCAAATGTAATGTTAACGTCCTCCTCGCCCTTGTGCTGTGTGCAGAAGCCATGAAAAAAAATTGTTGTGTGCAGCATAGCAATAGTCTCACTGCAAACGCTATTACAATCTATTTCAAATGCAGGATGTTTTGTCTGCAGGGAGGCGAATCAGGCAGTTAGCAGCAGAAGGATGAGAAAAAAGAATAAAGCAAAATTGGCAAAGCAAAATAGGGCATCAGAGAAACCGAATGTGTCGACTCCAAAGTAAATGTCAAGTAACATGGTCAGGTCTATTATTGCATTAAGAGATTTTTGCTATTCTTTGCCGAGCCGGAGATTTTAAAAGGGCACATTACCCTATCATACCGGAGATACCCCCAACCGAAGGCTCCCCCCCCCCCCCCCCATCTTTTATTAATATTTAAAAAAAATAATTTTAAAAATATTTTTAATATTCTGAACATATTCCCGGGCGTTGTTGCGTGCTACGAAATTGTTCATACCGAGTGTGTGGATGCGATTTGGGGGCTTGCCGAAGGTTGCCAAATGGAGTACACGTCACATTCATATATAAATAGTACAACCTTACATTACCTAACTTATATACAATTTTGCTCGATCGCACGTTAACCTCACGTCGAGTCATCTTCAGCCTGCATAGACATCCAATCTGAATCTCCGCCTAGCCAGCTTCGGCTCCCGATAATTAAAATAATATTTTAATATGAGTGTAACGTGTACACCACTCGGCAACCTTCGGCAAGCCTCCGAAGCACGGAGGGTAAAGGGATGGAGGAACGGCTCTCCACAAGCGATTGAACTGAGCGCGGCGTCCGGGTGCCGCGTTTCGCTCCGCATCCGCCGCGCAGCGCTAGCGTCGCTATGGCGATCGCCCGCCGCCGCGCTGCACGGCGTAGCATGGGGAGTGGAGCGCGCGGCAGCCTTTCCTCGCTTATATCTCCGTTGCTGTTCATTTTAGGGGGATGGTGTAAGCGAGCCGATTGCAGTAAAAACCCTAAGCTTTCCAACCATATGCGTACCAGGCCGCTGCGACAAATCTGATACGAACAGGAGCGCACAGAAAGTTCGCGCTCGGTGCGCTTTGCCGGCCCCGGCGTATGGGCGGCCGGGGCGGCGACCTTTCCTCGCTTATATCTCCGCTGCTGTTCATTTTGGGGGTAAGCGAGCCGAATGTAGTACAAACCCTCAGCTTTCCGACGATATGTATGCCAAGCCGCTGCGACGAATCGAACGCCAACAGGAGCGTTCAGAATGGTAACTCAGCTGACTGCTGACTCCCCGCGGCCCATGGGGCAGGGCGGTGTCTCGTGTCTCTGCGTATGTTGTGACTCTGTGATGTTTACGGAAGTACATCAGCTGATCAGCTGTTCTTCGTCGAATTTAAAAATATGCGAAAGGTACCCATGAAGAAACAACTACTGTCCTAGAGGTATGGGTGAACCACATGTTAGCTAAAGCCCAAACTATAAATCTCTCACCTAAACATTTTTATTTACTAGATCACAAAACCTGTTATAAGGTTATCAGAGCAAAACATACAGGAACACAATGGGATACTCAATTTTTTTAAGATATTACATAAATAAATTATATTCATTTAAATATGTTAAGATATATCTTTAAACATATTTATGTCATTTAGATAATATAAAAATTAAACTTTGAATACTGAACATACATCTATGTCTACCATGGCACTATGTCAAGTGAGCTTTTTTCCTGTGGCTTTTCTGTTTCAGTTTCTGTTCTTTTGTGGCTTGATTCCAACGCTGGACCAAGAAGTGCATTCTTATGATTAGAAAGAACTTCATTACGGATTTGGTGAGGTTCTGCTTGTGCTCATCACATCCTACTAAAGGCACTCTTTCTGCCTTTTCAAGGCTTTCCACGACCAAGAACAAGATATTTTCTCCCAGCTCATTATTTGAACTTGTTTTTATGAAATATTTCTCTAAGTGTCTGAGTAAATTAATCATATCTTGTGAAGGAAACACAAGATAGCCCTTGTCTTCAATTTTATTAGTATGTACTCATCAGTTGCTTTTGTAGGGCCATCAATTTTTATCTTCTTTTCACAATTTTCACATTCATTTGAAAACTTTGTTGACTTACGGGCTGTGTAGCCAGCAACATAAACTAAGGCGAATTCATCTATAGATTCATCAATGTATGAATGGTCATAAATAATTGAAGCAAAATCAAGTACTTGGTCAAGATCCTCCCCTGTTGTAAAAGAAAGACAATGATGTAAGTGATTCTAAAATGAATTTTAAATGGCATGGAGCATGAGTGAAAATGAGACCCTACCTGTATTCACAATATCATCGAGTCTTCTGTCTAATTCTTTTTTTCTTTCTTCATTACTTTGTGCTGTGAGGTCATGTAAATTAAGGAGTGTTTTTAACATCTCCCCTCCAGTTATGTTGCTCCCTTTCAATGGTTTGACCAAGGAGTAAATGGACAACAGCTTGAAGAGCTGGGAAAACATGCGGGGCTCTGGGTGAGTGTTAGGCCCACATGACTGCTTCAGTAGTCCAAAAAATCTCTGAAATTATTAAATATTATTTAAATAAAAATTCAGGTAATAATCAAATTAGTAGAAAATCTACATTTATGAATCTTTTGTTTATTATCTCAACCAACCTCAAGGGCATCCTGATTAAGCCTAGAAGTCATCAGATATTTGTAACCAATTCCTATATTGTTAACAGTGAGGAAAGTGAGTAACTGAAGGGTGGCATTTAGTGTGACCTTCAAACCGAAGTCGGTTGATTCAGAAAACACATGGTCTTTTCTTTTCAGTATCTCACTGTGCGTTGCTCTGCATTTTTTGCCCTGCTTCTGTAGATGTTCAATACGAGCATCTTCTGCTTTTAGCTCTGCCAGGCGCCTTTTCTGAGTGAGGTGGGCCTGAATCTCTTCCAGTCGATTAAGAAAATTCTTAATTTCCTGAACCAAATAGGTTACCAAATTTTACTTTCATTTTTCACAGGAAGCACTGGATAGAATAATGTATAAGTTCTACAATTACCTGTACTTGGGTTGACCTTGGGACAAGGGCATCTTTGGGAGTTCTGCTGTTCCTGATATCTGCAAGTCTGTTTACTAATTTGCAGAACTGAACAGATTCATCACAGTCCTCCAGTTCTTCTACCCCCTGGAATCTGAGAGATTCCATACCTGCTGCAGCAGTCACTCCAAAACTGAGAAAAGGGGGAATAAAAATGGTTTTTGAATCAATGTTTTTAATTACACAGTAGTTTGTTTCTTGGTTACGTTATAGATATGAAGTCTTGATTTTCATTTTGTAGTTACCTGCCATGCCAGCCCACACCTCATTTTGGACCAGCTATCAGGGTGCAGATGTTCCTTGGTGAGCCGAGGACATTCTCTGAGTCATATCTCCCTGAGGGAATCAGCTCTTACCACTGCTTCCCAGTGGTCTAATTTAATTAAACCTTGAGGTGTCTGAAACATACATGGCAGAAACCAAAGGTAAGATATATGTGGTAATCAATATTTTTCATTAATATTTATTTCTTTTGATAGAACTCACCTCTATAACTTTCTTGTCCACAAAGCAGTTTCGCATACATTTGAGGAGGTGTGGGAAGTCTGACAAAAAGAAGAGAGGACGGTCTGGGCTGCAGGGGTGCTCTGCCTCGAAATTATTCTCTGAGATGCCAAACTTCTTCCACATCGATCGATTCCAGGGTGCACCATCAGTTACAACCCCATCCACCATGAACCCTGTACCCTCAATTAGAACCATGGCCTCCAAAAAAGGTTTTGTGAGTTCATTGTCGCTGGCAGCATTTTTCGTCAGAAAGCATGCAATATTCTGCACCCAGCCTCCTTGAAAAGGTTGGAAAGTAATCACCAAAGCATGGTCCCCCTAAATTCTTGTCCCTTTTGTTTTTATATTTCTCCTTAGATTTTTCTCTTCTTTTTTGTTTTTGTTTTTCAGCTGCTGTGTCATTTTCTGGAAGATTTTTCATGGCTTCATCTACTCTCTCTCTCTCTCTTATCTCTTCCCCAAATGCATCCAGGTTTAGTTGCTTTTCAAAGTCTACAAATCCCTCCGTTTTAAGCGACTCAACATTGAAGTAGGCTCCTGGAGTAAGCTTGACCTCATCAATTAAAAGTACACCTAGAAAGAAAAGAGCATATTAATATTTGAAAAAAATGAATTTGCATAGTACAAAGTGACTGAATTTTACCTCTTCTCTTACAGGCTTGAAGCTCCCCACATTTTTTCTCTAGCATTGTAAACATAGAGGTGTTGAATCCATAAGCACCACTGTAATGTTTTAAATATCCCCTAATTGTGCTCATGCATGGTAGGGGCAAGATTTCATGCTCTCTGATGTGGTGATACAGGGAGGGACTTTTAATTTTCATGAGCATGCACTCGTATATTCGTTCTATGGTGTAACGCCTTCCTGATGGCCCTTTTCTACCGGCAGCATCAAAACATGCTCTGACAGCCTCTTGTTGAGTTAGAGGTAGCTTTTTTATTGCCTCCTCTAGTGCCTCTTTTTTTACCCTACTACATTCTCTCATGGCCTCCAGAAGTTTTTTCCTGTAACGCTCCACCTAGAATTTAAAATAAAATTTATTCAGAAAATTTAATGAATAAAATGTGCCAAGAGTGTGAGAAATGTTGTGCATATGTTCCGTACATTTAAGAGAAGTCTTGCTTTTGATCTTTTCAAGCTCTGTTTCATAGAATAATTCTTCTTCTTTCTTTCCTGTTGTCGTTGCTGAACAACTGCTTGCCTAGATTCGCGCTTCCGAAGCCTTTCTCTTTCTGCATTGCAGCTGGAGCATCTTTTTCCACCTGGCACTGCTGGGCCATTGCATATTGCACTAAAAATTTTGTCAGGCAACCCTGTGCCCATACACACTCTCATGATACTCACTTTATTGAGTAGTTTCTGTGCCTGTCTAATGTCTCTTATGTTTGTTCCTAGGTCGCCATCGAAAGGAACAGAACCCCTGAAAACTACTGCTGCTGGAGAGTCGGTCTTAAAAGTTATACTCTTGTCAATTTGGATAGTGCTTGGGTTAATATGGGCTAGAACTCCTTCATCCTCCTTAATTGTTGTGCAGAAAACATAATTGGATGACAATGCGAGTGCGCCCACTTGTCTGGGTTGCCATGCTTGTGTGTCCTGTGCTCTTCAGCAAAGGGATACTTTCGTCTTGTGGGGGCTGATTGTCTGTGACTCGAAATTCTTCAATATTGTCTGTTTCTGAACTGTTTCCCTCAAAATCAATATTGTTCTCTTTTTTCAAAGGTGCTTTTAATTTTTCTAATTTTTTGCTGGGTTTTAAATTTCTTTGAGCTGGTGCTTTCCTAGTCTTAATTTGTGGCTTATAGTACTCTGGGTAATTGTCAAATAGCAATAGCAAAGCACCAGGCTTGAGGGCGGATCTATCTCTAATCATTTTTACTGCTTCTCCATTTACCACATGCTCATCATGGAGAATCATATCCTCCTCTTGGAAGTGAGCAGAGCACACTCTGTGAGTTTTAAGCAAAGGTTGCTTATCTCTTTTTCTAAGTTTTGCCCATTTTAATCTAGCAGCCTACAAGGGAAATGTATATTTAAAAAAGGAGCACCTAATAAATAATCAGTTCATTCCAGAAATAATTTTATTCAGTGGTTATCCTTTTCTAATATTTTTCCATTAAGTACAGAATGCCTTCAGTTTGCCAGTAATTGAAGCACATTTTCTTTGGAAGGCATACAATCTATATATTTTCTTACAAATACCTCAAGGAACTGACAAGCACAATGTTCAATATGCTTCAATGTGTGAAATAATTTGTAATGAAAGTGAATGAATCGAAAATGTGCTTCAACGTCAGTATCATAAGGGTGAAAGACCAACTCTGCGTAATTTGAAGAGGAAATCTGTGTGAGACAATTAGACGTAGAACCTACTAGCAGGGCAAAAGGAAAAATTGCATTTTTACCTGATGCAAATTATCGCTTCGTGTTAATTACTAGATCGTTAGTGGTCAACAACATTCCAAGCTGTCCAGTCACATGCAGATCTCCTGAGTAAACCGTGTGTAAACCTTCAACTTTTAGAGTACCTCGTCAGCTGGGGGCTGGAAAAAATGTAGTTTGGGCAAACCCTTGTCTTCATAGTGCTGCTTTTGTCCTTTAGAGCCGCCTGGACATTTGGGTACAAAGCAGTACGGCATCTTGGGGTTAAGATTCGGGACAAAAGGACGCCAAACTATTTTGTCAGTATAATCTTTTGTTTCCTTGAGCAGAAAATCCGTTTATTTTACGGCCGTGGGTAGGGCGCGGTGGAGGAGGGTTGCCCTTTTCGAATACGAATAAGGGCGGTAAGGTGCACTAGCGAGCGGTATTGTTTATGACGATTTTATTTTAGTCACACACAAGCAAGTGATACACACGAGGTACAATTATTAAATGAGGCCCTGGACAACGAAAACTACTCATGTCCTTTGATGACATGTCGTAAAATCCATATCATTGCCGTGTAGGACATAGACGGACAGGACACGCCCACAAGCTCTGGCAAGGAGTGAACATGGTGAACATTCTGAACGCTTCTGTTGGCGTTCGATTCGTCGCAGAGGCTTGGTGTACATATCGTCGGAAAGCTTAGGGTTTTTACTGCAATCGGCTCGCTTACACCATCCCCCTAAAATGAACAGCAACGGAGATATAAGCGAGGAAAGGCTGCCGCGCGCTCTACTCCCTATGCTACGGCGTGCAGCGCGGCGGCGGGCGATCGCCATAGCGACGCTAGCGCTGCGCGGCGGCTGCGGAGCGAAACGCGGCACCCGGACGCTGCGCTCAGTCCAATCTGGCCGCCCGGGCAGGCCCAGCCGCTCCTCCATCTCTTTCCTCCGTGCTCCGAAGCGCATCCAGACTCTGTATGAAAAATTTCGAAGCACGCAACGACGCCTGGGGATATTTTCAGAATATTAAATATACCAGGTGTCCCAGCTCGGCCGTGCCAGGAAAAAGGTAGGCAAGCCCACACCACTAGCCTCTCACGAGGTGTCCACTCATGGCGCCCAGCTCTGAGCCTGTCACCAGCTGCAGACGACGCGTTTTAGAGGTTAGGTCAATTTAAATCTGTTCGCATCCGTGCGGTATTTTCTGATATCAGATAAAAGATGGGATAATAACGGGCTATCGGCGCCTGCCCAAACTTTATTGATGTCTAATTTTCTTCTCTGCATTTTGGCTATCGAAAAGGTGGCGCCATGCCACTCTGCAAAGTGTTCGGCTGGACAACCCGCGCGAGGCTAGTGTTGCGGGCGTACCTACCTTTTCCCTGGCACGGCTGAGCTGGGGCACCTAGTATTTTTTGGGGGCATCTCCGGGATGATAGAGCGAAGTGAGCCGGCGAGGCGAGCACTGATGTTTGGCTAAGAACCCCGCGCACCTTCACCATATGCAAGTCGGGCTACCCGCACCCAGGCCCTTTAGAGGGGGTGCGCAGCTGGTGTGATTGACTCTCGGGACCCGGGAGCGAGGGATTCTCAGAAATGTGACGGTCCAGGATTTAACTCCCTCAGGGCGCACACGAACTCTTGGCCGTACACTCACCGAATGACGAGCTCGGGCAGAGCCCGGCTGTCGGGTGCCTCTGGTGTTCCGGAATATGCAGGGGTTGCATTTTAGGTGCGCGCGCGGCGTTGCCCGGCCGGGAGGCCGAGGCGACACTTCGCCGCCGCGACAATGTCCTGTGGGGGCCGCAAGGGCTCCGTGGCGTCTGGCGCTGTTTTCCAGGAGACAGACCTTTGTATGAAGTGGAAACGACGCCCATATCGCCGTATGCAACACATCGTATGGTCAGATGTTCGATGTGTTCGAACTGTGATCACTGTGCGAACAGCGTCTCAACCCTACGTAAATTTCCCGAAACATAGCTTCCTGGACGGTAACTACAGTGAAACATGTGCGGCATTGCTGTTACTCAAGTATTTCGCGTTCGAAGTGTGTGAATTTAGGCACGGTTGAACGGGAAATAGCATTTAGGGAGACGTGAAGTTCAAAACTAAGGCCTGGAGAGCACACAAAGTACTTCATTCCTGCATTTGTAAGAGTGCTAAAACGAGTCGAAAATACCGCATAAGCCCCGCTGAAAATGAGGTGCCTTGGCGGTGGTGGCGGTGGCATCTTTACTCCAGTCCAGGGAAGGACAGCATATGGTTACATCATCATGCCCACGTCTGTACCGCCCCTTCATGCGCTTCGTGATGACGCACGTCTGCGGGCGCGGACGGGATTCCTGTCAAGGCTGCCCCCCCCCCCCCCCCCGGCCAGACCCCGAGTTGCCCCGCGACCGCTGGGACCTAGAGAACTTGACGATGCCGTAGGCACAGAGCCAATGCTCGGTCCTGTCGCCGAACACGTCCACTGTGATGGTCCACTCCTTCTCTTCGACGGGGAACGGGAACAGCTGCATCAGCTTGTAGTCGAAAGTGAGGTTGTTGAAGTGGTATTCGCCCTAGGACGAAGGCGGTCTGATCAATATCAAATTAAAATAATTGGCTGAGCGATAGCGAAGCCCTCACCCGACTACCCGCCAAAAATGTTTTGTCTGTCCGCGTGATTTCTCGAGAACGTTGAGACGTAGCAGGAAGCTCAATTTGGGACCACATCTTTCTTGCAGAGTCAACCTCCCACAAGTAGTCTAAAATTTAAAATCCGCCAGTTGGGTGAGGTCAGTATACGCCATGCGCCTGTCAGGGAGGGGCGGATCAGTATCTCAAGTGTGTTCGGTTACGATAGGTTAGTGGAGGCCTGGGTAGGTTAGGCTGAGGCAGGTTAGGGTAGGTTAGGACTGGTTGAGCGGCATTAATAACGAAAGAATGATGTAACATACGTTTGGAAACCAACACATGGACGTGGTTGCGACCGTGCGGAGAGAGTGACGCCCGCAGGGTCCTACTTCAGGTGACAGCCGCCGGTAGGCCGAGGTGGGCGTGCTCCAGGTCAGCAGTGGCGGAACAGTGATTCGCGACGAGCGAAGCCTGTAACGCCACGACGCGGTCTGGCGTACGCCTACCTTGTACGAGGTGCGCGTACGTCAGACGATTTATTTACTCAGTAATGGACAATTTTGGCTTATGAAAAATTTTGTACTTACATACAAAATAATTCGCACGTAAACTACATGCATTTTGGTGCACTCACAACTATTTACAAAGTGAATTGTACATTTGTTATTGTAGAAATTTAACGTGTGTTAAAATTCTTACATAATATGTAAGCATATAATATATATTATCTTATATAATATGTAAATCGTACATAAGCTATGAGTGTACACAATATATGTAGTTATGTACAAAATTCTCAACAAGCGGATTTTAAATTCAAGACTACTTGTTAAATTATCTAAGAAACCGTTTGGGCTGCGGTGCCCTTAAGGGGAGGTTGACTCTGGTATGATGCAAGAAAGATGTGGTCCAAATTTGAGCTTTCTCCGTCTAACCATTCTCGTGAAATCGCGCAGGCAAAGAGACAGACCGACAAAACATTTTTGGCTTAGTCCGGTAAGGGCGTCGCTATCGCTCAGCCAGAAGTGTTGTAAAGCGGACCAGAAGTAAGTTTTGACCGACTTATTGTGACAAATGTGGTCGTAAAGCACCATAAATAAGCTCGCTATTCGTAGCATGTAAAAAACTGTTACAATCGACACAATCAATACAATTATTGTACACTTTAGGGCAGAGTCGGGTAGAGCTGTGGACCCCTCGGGGTCTTGTTTTCAGAACTAGGCGCACAAGTATAGCCTCAGAAAAAGTCAATAACTAGCAGCAGGTGCTGTTAACTAATAAACAAGCTCGCCCGTCCTGCCTTCGAACCTCGGAGTCGGTTCCGCTCCCCTCCCCCGGCAGCTCGGTTCGACAGGAGGACTTGGCCAGCAAGTCCTGCCAGCGGCGTATGCGGGGACTTCCGATTCCGTCTTAAGCCTCTCGAGATGTGCCCGGTAGTGCATAGTTTTGTAACGATTAAAATCGCAAACCTCAGCCCGTCCCGTCTCGCGATGGAGTGCGCCTTGCAGGCGCACCACACGCAGCGGCCAACCCTAACCTAACAAATCAAACAATTCTCACAAAACAGAAACGCGACGAAATTTGTAAATTGTTGCCACCGTACGTTAACCGACGTTACCAAAGAAGTCTTGTTGAGAATCAATATTTAGATTCTTCTTTTCATGGTAAAATTATCACACAGCTTCACCTGTGACGACCATTTTTATTACTTCGCTTGTTACAGTAAGACAAAAGACACTCGCTTGACTTCATGACTGTACATGATACACGAACTGCCAATAGTGGGAGTGACTGAGAATACCAAAAATGTTGTTCATCATAAAATGAGTTGCATAACTCATCACCTCTCCTTGATAAACAAACAATAAGTACACAAGTTGTTTAACAAAAGTAAAACAAAATCTGAAATCTAAATGCTGTAATAAAAATTATCATTAACATTTTAGAGTAATGGCACATTTAAATGGCAAGGAGTTACAAAGAATTAATAGCAATCATAAAGTAGAGGTAAACAAACAAATAATGTTTGGCTTGCAAGTGAGTAACAAAAAGAAACAAAATTATTTAAGTAATACTTTCATTAAGAGGAAAGAGGACCACTGCTGTTTTCGGCCTCCGCGGGACGATTTTGAGTCGTCTTCTAACGATCGCCACGGCCAAACCGTTCGATGCATCGACTTCAAACTTCGCGAGGAAGCAGTTAAAGGTTCAATCTCAATATCGATATGTTCAAATAATTTTTTTAACCACTCTGACATACCAAAAAACGACCTAGACTTTGCGCTTAAATAGCTTTCTTCTCCGGACACGGAAAAATAATCCCCACCACAGTTCTCTAGTATGATCCTTCTTCTGTCCCATGGTTCTTGTCCGAGCTCGCTGCGATCAACGGTGTGGCGTCAATCTTGAGAACGCCAAGCCTCTGCACACCACAATTTGAACGCCCTCACTAGTGCTCGCTGGCCAACTTTTGAATGAAGTATACCGAGTCGGGTCTGCGCAGGGTCTGCCTCATACCACCTCCTCCACCAGCCGTGCGCCTTTTGTCTCGCCTGGCCCCCGCCCGCCCCCGCCTCCGGTCCTACGCATGCAGGCCGGCCCAGCCGGGGATGGGATCCCATTGCGCACAAAAAAAGGACGGAGCACCCAAAGTCAATATTTTGAACGGAAGTTCCGACATCGCCGAGCAATGGTTCATTTTCCTGGCAGTCTCAAGACAAACAGAATGACGTTTGTCAGGTGATTGTATCTCATTTCGTTCGCTCGCTATAAAATTTTATCGCATATTTTACTGGTACCGAAATTCCGCTAATCTTCTGAATGAAGCGAGCTAGAAATGACTGCCAAACGCCATTTTGTTCGTCTCGTTGTGTACAATGATATAGGACAACAGCCATAAGTGTCTGTCAAAACGTTCAAAAATTTCAAGATTGGACTGGCGGCATTGCCTGCCCGTACAATGGGACGACCGGGCACCGTCCCAGCGGGGGGCAGCCGAACCGCACGAGTCGCTGTCCCCTCCTATTATACCATGCAGCACATGCGAAGGGCCAGCGGGGCGGGGGAGGCAGTGCGGGGGCGGCGCATAGCTTAGTCGCTGCAACGTTCACCCCATCATTCGCGCGCTTCTGAAAAATGCTCAAATTGTGGTGTGCAGAGGCTTGGCGTTCTCAAGATTGACGCCACACCGTTGATCGCAGCGATCTCGGACAAGAACCATTGGATAGAACACTGTGGTTAGGTGGCTTGCACTGAAACGGCATGACACTTCTAGGTTGACGAAAGTGCAAACCTTACTGCCCGAGATGAATTGACAAAAGACTTGCACATCCAAAATTACTTGCACTGCCCCGGCATCCCACTACCTGCTTGCATGTTCGCCACAAGGAGGTGGCAGGCAGGGTTGAGCTCCCGGCCTGTGCGAGTAGTGGGTGGCTGTTCCGCCACATTCCCCGTGCGGCCGCGCCACCAGAGGCTTGCACTGCCGTCATGGCTTGGGTTGCACACAGGGTTGCGCGGCGGGTGGCAGGCCGGCAACCACCTGATCGCACTGCCGGTTGCGTTCGCGCCACCACTCGCTTCACTCTAGTCAACAGGAGGGTTGAACTTCGGGACCAGTAGACATGCACTGAGAGTGGTGCGCCCGCAAGCCGTGCGTCACCTACAGGCATGCGCGCGCCGGACCCATCCCGTGCGGCCGCGCCACCAGAGGCTTGCACTGCCGTCAAGTCCCGGGTGTCTTGGAGCGGTGCGCCGCCATTCCCATGATGCCAGTTCGCATCTTCGACTGCGCAGTAACGAAAAATTGAGGAAATCGCGAACCAAGAACAAAAGTCAGCTGCATACTGATCGTTAATACTATTTGCTTAAGACTCCAAATATTAAGCTATCGCCACTATCATAACTTATTAAAGTAGCGATTTATGTAAAATACGTTAGATGGCCCATAATGCACGGGCAGTGGTAGGCCAGTAGGCCAACGTTTTGCCTAATTATTTTTAAGCTCACACGAATTTTTATATTTACATAGGGAATAGGGCGTGAACAGAGACTAATTCAATACCGCGAAAATCATATCCATACGCCTCAGGTTTTACACGCGCTGCGGCATCTTATAAAACCGTGAAGCCTTGGCAGCTCGGGTCGCCTACCCTTCTCCGCACTCCCCCTCCCCTCCTCTCCTTCACTGCACGTGGTGCGCGTACACCGCCGGGTCCGATCGTCTGGGCACGGAGGCAGGTCGGGCTTCCCAAGTCTGTCCCTCAGTGTTCCTCCGTAGCACAGATGGCAGCGTTGCAGGTTGGTGAGTAGGGATTCGTGTGTTCTAATACCAGTGTTCTTGTGAAGTGTCCTTGTATAACAGTATATACTTCTCTCCCTCCGTAACAAACTCAAATGGTCGTAGGAGCATTGACCCCAAACGAAGGTTCCGTGAAGGCTAATTTATTGCTTTTTGGACCCTCGGTACCTGACGACTAGGGTTGCGGAAGTGCAAGCCTCGCTGCATGTATACGGTGGCGGCAGTGCAAGCCTCGCCGCAAGCTCACGGTGGCGGCACTGCAAGCCTCGCCGCATGTACACGGTGGCGGCAGTGCAAGCCTCGCCGCAAGCTCACGGTGGCGGCAGTGCAAGCCTCGCCGCAAGCTCACGGTGGCGGCAGTGTAAGCCTCGCCGCATGTACGGTGGCGGCAGTGCACGGTAAGGGTGGCGGCAGTGCAACCCAGCGTGAGGCCGAGCGTCAACCCTAGCTGCAACCCATATATTGCAGCGCGCTAAAGTTCAAGCATAGTGTTGACATGGGACCGCCACCTTTAGGTGTACTATTGGTAACCCGGCAAGGGTGGCAAAAGTGCAAGCCGCCTGATTACAGTGAAGAAGGAACAAACTAGAGAACTGTGGTGGGGATTATTTTTCCGTGTCCGGAGTAAAAAGGAATCGAAGCGCAAAGTCTCAGTCGTTTTTAGGTATGTCAGACCGGTTCATAATTTTTTTTGAACACACCGACATTAAGACTGAACCTTTAACTACTGCCTCAGCAAATTTGAAGTCGAAACCTCAAACGGTTTGGACGTGGCGATCGTCAGAAGACGCCTCAAAACCGGCCCGCAGAGGCCGAAAACAGCAGTGGTCCTCTTTCCTCTTAAGTCATATTGGTTCATGGTCTTTGATTAATGCTTCAGTCCCATCTTATTGGACAGGTACTCAGTCTGGCCTCCACTAAGCAACTTGGTCAGGACATCGGCTACATTCTCTGAAGATGCCACGTACTCCAAACTGATTCTCCCCTTCTGGATTTCTTCGACAATGAAATTGCACTTAATTTCAATGTACTTGGACCTCTCTGGATTGGTTCTTCCTGCTGCTCTCTTGATAGCACCTTGGTTGTCAATTTTTATGACAGATGGACAGAAAAATTACCTCTCTTGCTACTTCACTCAGAGCAATATAGTCTGCATCATTAGAAGAATGTGTTGTCAATTTTTGTTTTTGACTTTTCCAGGATATTGGACCACCAGCCAAATTAATAACATATCCTGTGGAGGATCTGTCTGCGTTCCAATCTGCATTCACATAAATGTTGAGTCCCGTTTCAGTCTTCTTATATTTGCTACACCAATGTTTTGCATTTTTCAGGCATCTCATTAGGTGTTTGACATTTGTCCAGTCTTTCCTCGTTGGATCTTTGTTCTTCTGGCATAGTATACTTACTGCAAATGCAATGTCCGGTCTTGTGTTGTTAGCAAGGTGCAAAAGTGATCCAGTTGCGTGCCTATAGAGATGCTCAACAAAACTTGGACTCTCCTCAGATGTTTTGTAATCTGAGTTCAATACTGTTGTCAAACTTTTACACTCATCAGGTATTTTAAAAGATTTGAGCATTTCTTCAATATATCTTGTCTGTTCCAGCGTTATTTCTTGATTCTTCGAATAGCAGATGTTTATGCGAAGTAGGTTTTTAACTTTATTACCCAGATCTTTGAATTGGTAGTCTTTCTTTAGTTGGCTCCACGGGTGGTTTAAGACCTATGATTATAAAGTCATCAACATGGAATCCAACTACCAAATCTTTCCGATAATAAAGACATTCATCAAACTGTGACTTTTTAAGGTTGAGTATATTCCGTAGTTTGGTACCTTGTTCCTTATTCCAATAGTGAGCGCTCTGTGGCAACCCATAAATACTCTTGGGCTTGCAGACATAATCAGATGGATCAGCAACTTCAAACCCTTCTGGCTGTTCCATAAAAACAGTACCTTGTATTGTACTGTTTAGATATGCAGAATCGATGTCAACTTGTTCTGCACACCAACCTTTCTCAACTGCAACTGCCAGCAATAGTCTGATAGTTGACTATCTTATTACAGGAGCATACGTGTCCAGGTAGTCAATACCTGGTGTGAGTGAGAAACCCCTTGCAATCCACCTTGCTTTATAACCAACAACCGCTCCATATTTATTGATTTTCTTCTTAAAAATCCACTTGCTGTCTACAACTCTCTGTTTTGGTCGTAGCACTATGCACCATGTGTCCATATCAAGTAATTTAGCCATTTCAGCATCCATGGCTTCAGCCCACTTATCTGCATCATGACATGATAGTGCTTCTTCCACCGTTGTAGGTTTATGGAGACAGTTGATATGAATAGTGGTAGAACATTTGTTGCAACATGGCATTGTGCACACTTCCTTGTGCTTTTTATTTCTTTCAGATCTTCTTGGTTGTATTGGCTGTGGTTGTTGCACCGGCTCTGGATTGACAGGTATTTCTCTCTCCCTTTCTCCGTCTCTCTCCTCATCCTCCTCACACTCCTCCTCATCTTCACCTGTGTTGGATTTCCCCCCTCCTTCTTCTTCATCATTTTTCTTTTCCTCTTCGGTGTCACTCTTGTACTCTTGTTCTTCTGCTGCGACATCTTCATCTTCAGACACCATGATAAAGTGAGTTGTTCTTTCTGCACCAGCTGGAGGAGGGGGTGGAAAAACAGCTGGTCTCATTGGGAATTTGTCTTCACAAAAATCCACATGCAATGCAATTTTATATTTTCTTTCTGTTAGATCCCAGACTTGGATTCCTTTTATTAGGGACTTTACTCCCATGTATAGACCCATTTATCATTGTTTCGGATCCACACTTCACATCCGAATACTTTGATCAGTTTCATATCTTCTTTTTCCAGGACTCTATGATTCCACAATCCAAACGGTGTTTTGTCTTCTATAACTCTGGACTTCACTCTGTTTCTGAAGTAGTTTGCATGAATTATCGCAGGTGGCCAAAACATGTTTGGCAGCCCGGCATGAATCATGTATCTTCCTATTTGGAGCAGTGTTTGGCTCAACTTTTCTGCTTTCCCATTTTGTTCTGGGTTGTCTGGAACCGTTAGTCTTCTTGTTACTTCCTGACTTTCGAGAAATTGTTCAAACTCTTCACTCATACACTCTCCACCATTATCTGACTGGTGTTGAGTTTTCTTCCTTGAAATCTTTGTGCCTAAGCCATGTACTTCTTGAAACTGTCCAGTGCCTTATATTTTTTCTTCAAAATTGTCACTTCACTGAACCTTGAGAAATCATCAAGGAACGTTGTAAAATATTTACTTCCATCTGGAGCAGCATGTTTCACGGAGCACAAATCAGAATGCACTATATCTAAAACATGCTTACTCTTCTGTTCACTTGCTGGGAATGGTTTCCTCTTAAGTTTTCCCTGTAGACAAGTTTCACATCCTTGAACTTTGCCATTGCTTTCACACGGTTCAGGTAAATTCTGCAAATGGCCAAATATCTCATGCCACACTTGCACTTGAAATAATTTTACAGTGAGCTTGACTCTTCTTTCTTCTTGCTTGAAAAGCCTTTTTCAGTCATATCGCTTTGGTCTCGTATAGCTGTTTTCTTATTCCAATAACTAACAAGGAAAATTCCGTCCTTGTCTCCAATCTTCTTCATGTTCTGGAATGTTTGATATCCTCTGACATCAAATTGCCTCCTACATTAGGTTGTCATTTACTGATGGAGCAAAATAGACATTTTCTAATTTCAAACAGCTATCCCCACACTTTTCTTCCAACTTCATGATTACTGTTCCACGACCTAGGACTGGTGCTTTCCATCCATCTCCCCAAGAGACAGTTCCTGCCACTGAGTCGTCAAAATCTTGCAGTATTTCTTTGTGACATGTCAGATGTTGACTTGCACCTGAGTCAACAAACCAGGCATTTGGTTCTTGCTTACTCCTTTAGTTGCCACTGAGACTCTCATGTGAATCTTCGTTTTGGCACTTCTTGCTTTGACTTCTTCTTCACTCTCTTCGTCTTGGTCTTCTTCATAATCAGCCTCTCTTGCTCTCAGAAGTTTCTTCTTAGAATTGTTCTATTTATCAAACGAGGGACAATTTCTTGAAATGCGATTCTTTCCCCCAATAAACTTTCTCTCACTTTCTTCTCTGTCATGTTTTACTTCTTTGGTTTTCTTGTCATCTCTTCTGTGGAAACTGCCTTTTTGAAATCTTGACTTCATTGCAGTAGCATTGGATTCTGCTTGAAATTCTTCTTTCTTCGTAGTCACCTGTTCTTGCCTCTCCTCGAACACAAGCTTGGCCCTTACTGCGTCTGCTTTCAGGGTTCGGCTATCTCGAAATGATTGGACAAGATGCTCATACGTGGGGTTTGCCCTCAATCCCCTGATGAGGAATGCTGCTGTTAGTGCATCGATGTTGTTATCCATATCTGCAATTACGGACTCTACTTCCTTAGTTAGCATTGTCACTTTACCTATGCAGTCTCTCATTGGTAGGGTATCCATCTTGTCTGTACTGATTAGCTCTTCTAGAATGTCCACAAATTGGATCACAGCTTCGTGTGAATATCCTTCAATTTCTTCCAAGTATCCTTAGCTGTGGTGCAATGATCTACGTTGTGCAGATTCAGATCGTCTACTCTCTGAATTATGTAGTTGAGAGCGTCCTCGTTACGCTGTCGTTGCTGTGGCGTCCACTCGTCTTCCTCTGGATCTTCTTGACTGGGATGACCCGGTTCTATTGCCTCCCACCATCTTCTCTGGCTTGATGCTGCCTTAATTCTTCTTGACCAGGGGTAATAATTTGTTTCTGATAGAATTTCTACTTCCCTCAGCTTCTCGCCTCCGGCCGCCATGATGGTGGTATAACTTCTCCTTCACTTTCTTCTAATCTTTAACTTCTTCTTCGCAGGTGTATGGTTCTGGGCCCACAACCTGTTGAGAATTATTATTTCGATTCTTTTTATAGTAAAATTATCACACAGCTTCACTTGTGACCACTATTTTTATTACCTCGCTTGTTACAGTAAGACAAAAGACACTCACTTGACTTCATGACTGTATATAATGATACATGAACTGCCAAAAGTGAGAGTGACTGAGAATAACGAAAATGTGCTTGTTTATCATAAAATGAGTTTCATTACTCGGCAAGTGTCTTCTGCAAATTTGAACTTTCTCCGTAAACGATGTCAGCACATACAACTAACAGTCCGCATCAGACGTAAGCCCGGCTCCAGTCCGTTTCCACCGAAACGTGTCGAAAGTTGTTAGATAAAGAAATAGTTGGGAATGGCTTAAGTCAGCCACCCTGCATATCTACAACGACTGAACTGTTTTTCCTGTTAATTGGATTAGTCAGCCTTGAACCATGGTTAGGAAAGTGTTCCGTTGTGTTGCGGTGTTTGCGCGTGTTGGTTATTTTGCTTTGGACAGACCATTTCCCTCTACGCACTCTCGTGGTCTGTCCGGGAGATGCTCTGAATGGTCTGTACAGCTCCGTACCAATTTTGAGTATTCCGTGGCCCGTTAACGGCGTAAATTTTCGCTGCACCGACTGACATTAATGTTCTTCCGTACTTACTGCTTGAAAGGGGCAGGTGTAACGAGGCTGTACCGAGTCCACGAACTGCGTCCAGATGGTGTTTTTGGACTGCCAGAGGCTGCACGAGTCGCTGCCGTAACGCCACGTCTGGAAGTGCTCGCACCTCTTCCCCACGTTTTGCGAACAGTAGTCCAGCGTCACGATGGCCTGACATCCCGAAGAGCAGACCGCCTTTGTTATGCGATTTTGCGGCACCGCGGCACGCGCGCATAGAATTTTTTGGGCACAAAGATTGAAAATTTCGGCACTGCCGTTTAACTTTGACAAGCTAATTTGGTCTGTGAGGCGGAAGAAGAGGAAAACTCAAAATCTAAAGTTTTCAGGAGAACTAAAAAACTGATTTCGAATGCTTCTATGAAAATTTTACCAAACTTCTTTACGGGTCTAGACTTGCAAGAAAGAAAGAGTGTTGTTATAATTGCGTTTAGACGTGTAGCTCGACGGGTGACGAAGTTAGCGGAGTTATCCTCCAAAATTAATTAAGAAATGGAGAAAACTCGACATATCCCCTTTTAACATTTGCTTAAGAGCGGTAAATTGAAGGCTCCCGGCACAGAGAGTGAAAATTAAAGTTGTGTGTCGTATTTAGAAAGCATCTTCGTCTACTGTACTGACTACCGTGCTAAAATACACCAGGCGGAAAAAAGGAGTAAACTCGAGATATCTCGTTTTTCCATTTTGCCGAATTGTTAAAGGGAGGTAAATGTACCCTTTTTCCAAACTCTGCATCTCATAAAACAGACAAAATTTCTAGAAAGCTCTAGAAACTAGTGGAATTGAACATAAAAAACGTTTTTCCGGTGGAATCTCAATGTTGGTATATGTTGAGTTGTCCCCTTCTTCCGCTTCACGGACCATCTTTATTTGCTGCACTGCCTAAAAGGTTTGTCAATCTCTCTAACATGTTTTGGAAGTCTCCTAAAATTTTAGGCAGTGGCGCTAAAATTTGTTCAGCCTACAAAATTTAGCAATGTACCCAAGTACTTTGCGCACACCTTGGTCACCACCCGAGAAGCTCGCGATATGTTGAAGGAGCCGCTGACGTAGTACTCGCCACTCGCGGTGCGGATCTGGGAGACGTTCGGGTTGATGAACATGGCGTTTTCTTTGAAGGTCTTGCAGTGTGAAACCTCCACGAACTCCCCGGTTAGAATGCCTGACTGCAAGACCGTCACCAGCTCAATAAGTTTTGACCGAGGCGAAGGGCGAAGCACGCGTCTTGGGCGGCGCAGGTAAGGTATGGCACTCCACTTCCTAAGAAAACATGAGAACCATACGTTTCGTTCTCTAATGTTGTCGTTCTCCAATCTTCATTTCTAAAATCAGCTCTTCAGGTCTGCCCAGCAGGAAAAGCTTGTTCTCAAGACAAGAATGTTGCTCTCGAAAAGAGAAGAACATCTGAATCCCCATATCATCCACAACGTACACTGGCGATCTTATTTAGCGGCCCACTTCTATGCATGGTCTGCCATTTTGTAGTAGATTGATGCAGGGACTTGTTTTTTTTCTTTTTTCTTTGGAGAGGGAGTGTCCCAAGGGACCATCTCCAACGGCCTTAAACGTCAACTTGATTAATTCTCTTAAACGAGGTAACCATACATTTAGCCCGGCTAATGCGGAAAATGGACGAAAAACAGTCCTGTACCTGTACACTGTAAAAATATTTCGTCATGTAACGAAAAATATTGATGACGAATATTTGTCACCTTAATATTTCGTCACTTTACGATTTTCTAGTCACTTGACGAAATATTCCTGTGACAAAATTTTCTTCACTTCTGGGCTAAACGTTTTAAAAAGTGATTTTTCATCATTCCAGAATCGTTCACTACCGGTACGCCATGTTAGCATATTAGTTAAGATGATCACTTTGCAGTAGGAAATTTAAAAGGACCGCTGCCAGCGGGGGACCGGCTACGGTCGAGCCATGTGGGGCCAGGCACAGAGGAGGAGGCGGTGTGAGGGAGGGTCGTCTGTCTGGGCTCGGTATACTTCATTCCAAAAGGTGCCCAGCGCGCACTACTTCGAGCGTTCAAGAAGCACTGTGCAGAGGTTTGGCGTTCCGGTCGTGGGGTCCACACCGTTCAACGCGCTGAACGCAGACAAACATGTCTGAACAGAAGAAGGTTGTTGCCACGTCGCCTCGTCGTCCGAATATTTTTCCGTTGCCTCAATAAGGAGTATTTGTAACACAAAGTCGAGGACGATTTTAGAAGTTTTGTAGACGTTCACAACAATATTTGAACTCATCGACATTAAGTTTGAACCTTTATCTCCTCCCTCCCGACTTTTGAAGTCGATACCTCGAACGGTTAGGTTGTGACGATCGTTAGAAGACAACTCAAAATCGGCTCGCAGAGGCTTTCCAGAGCAGTGGTCCTCTTTCCTCTTAAACCACATTGGCAAAGCAAATTTAGCAAGACATATTTCGAAGTATCATTCTGCGTTACCGACGTGTCTCTAACTGCAGTTTGACCTCTTTCCAACCACCGCTTTATTTTGGAGGGGTAGTTTTTAAAAACGGGGAGGCAGCGTTGGTAGTATAAGGAACCCATTCGGACATGGCCTTAACCAACCTAACCCAAGGGAGCCCATTCATACATTGCCTTAACCTAACCCAACCTTACTCATGTGAGCCCATTCGGACAGGCCATAAACCAAGCCCGACCAACCGCCACCCCCCCCCCCCCCCCCCCCCCCCTTCCTCAAGTCACCTGACCCGACCTCAACCTTACCCAGTGAGGGGTTTCCCTTAAATCACCAAAATAAAAGATTATAATCTTTTATTTTCTGAATGGTCCCTTCCTAACCTAAACCTAACCCGACCCACCGACGGAGGGACGGGCCAGCTTGTTTTTCTTGCGCGAGGGAACCTAGAGTATTGATTCCTGGAGGTAGGACCGATCACGGCCGACATCTGTTTTTCGACCATGTAAAAGCCATAGGGTGGTACGTAACGGACATGGAGTTCACCTAGGCGCACGTATTCCGCTTCTTGGCAGGAGGTCGAGATCGGTACAGTAGGCCCTCATTCGAAGACGCCTCTCGGTTCAGCAAAAAATGGCCGCCGTCTTCGAATGAGGTACCCCCACTCCTCCACTCTCCGGGCGCTGCGGAGGTTAGGGCGGGAAAGGCGTGAGAGAGAGAGAGAGCGACACCTAATTAACCTATCGCATAGGGGTATCGCTGGGCTGTGCTGTGCACGCTGTCAGGAGCAGTGGGTACCTACGCTACAAACGTTACAATAAGGAATACTGAAATTTCGCGTAGTCTCCACCTAAATTCGTTTCAGACTTCTTAAATAATAATATGGGCTCCATTTCAGGCAAGTTCACGAGTTCTACTACAACAGACTAGTGTGCCTGACGGGAGGGGATAGCGCCAGCCGGCTGGCCGCAATACGCCGCACCCGAGCATAGCGGGAGGGGAGGGAGGTCGCTGGTTCGCGCCACTGACCGAGACAGGTCGGTGGAGGGGGAACCACGCTCGAGTTCCGCCCGGCGGGGAGGGGACCCCGGGCGTCTTCGACTGAGGCGTCTTCGAATGAGGGCCTACTGTATCGACTGTTTTCCGTGAAAAGTTGTGACAGTTAACGTGAACTAAGTTTTCCAAAACGGAATTTCAAATCTCGAAAAATTATTCTGGCTCCCATAGAAGGAACGGAGGTTAATAACAAAAAAGGCACCTCCATAATTCATGCTTTTAAGTCGATTTAAGTACTTTAATAGCATGACAGTGACCGCTATGTGGTGTGGTGCCCTTTCACAGCACCATGAAGGGCCTATCTTACGTACACCCCAGGAATATTTCGCTACGTCGCGTATGGGAGATTTGGTCTGCAACCGCGAAATCGGCAGACAACGGTCAAAGGTAGTGAGAGACGATTCTGGAAGCCAGCACACAGGCACCGTGGCTTGGAAAAATCTAATATTTTGAAAGAATACTGCCGAAGTATGGGGCTATGGAGATGCTTACCCCCAAACAGGTTGGTACGACTGATCTCGGTGCTTTAGCACCGCTTTTCGAACAACTCAGCAAGTAGGAACGCCGCGGAGTTCGTTTTAAAAGGTTTCAGAGCGCCATAGTTCACCCGCATAGTTCACCGCAAAGTAGAATTTTGGAACGATTCTGGTTAACGACTGCACGAGGCATCACACACCCAAATTTCACCCAGTACCGACCAATACTAAGAGAGGAGCAGACCAGAGAATCAAGGGTGCCTGTTATATTCGCAATCACCCCATAGGCAAGAAAATTCCTTGATGAGTTTTTCAGTATGCAATCACATGGACCGAGCACATGGTAATAGAAAATTGTTGTGCACCAAAATGTAACGAGACTGGCCGGGCGAACGCAGAGGCTCGTTCTTTGCGGCACGCGACGGAGGCTTTGTCCCAATGGTATGTTAAGAAAATATCCAAAATATTTGTTGTCATTACGTTTGTATTAGTCGCACTGGACATCAATGATGTCTGATATTTTTATTTTCATTATCCGGAACTTGGATTTAATTCAGATCAAAGAACGAGTCCATCTCAGAACGCAAAGGCGTTCTCCATTGCGGTCTTTTTTTTTAAAAAAAAAATGTTATTCGTTACATTCAGCGGAACTTAGCCGCTGCCATCTACTGGCGGTCCAATTTCTCCGAGCGGCACCACGGTAACTAGCGCTTCTTGACCTGTGTCTACGTTCCCAATAGAAGATTGTTATTTTTCGTTCTTAAAAAAACAGTTTGTGAGGATAAAACTACATCACAGTCCGATCAAAACGGTACCGTCAGAACTTTCCCATGTTATGCGGTTTTCGAGATGAAAGTTGTGTGACAGGACGAGCGCAATACTCGTTCTCTTTAGCTACTGCATTATGAAGTAGTGGCAAAGAACCAGTAAAAAACAGATCGTTCCGCTCCGCTCCAATGGCACCGCGGCCAGGAGGTCTTGGCCGGGGGGTGCCGGCGGTGACTGCGCCGGCTTCCGGCCCCCGCTCTCAGGTGCCCAGCGGTATTTTAGTAACGCTTGACGAAATCGCCAAGCTCGACTCGTCCCGAGGCTCGTTCTGACTAACAAAGGAGTGCGCCTGTCAGACGAACCAACAAATTTAACGACCCTACTAAAACAGTAGCGCGCCAAAATTTTAAAACTTGTTGCCACCGTTGACGTCATAAAAGAAGTATATCCTCCAAATTTGAACTTTCTCTGTCGACCATACATACATACGTCAGCGCACACACGTCCGCCCGAACCACCAGTCGGCATCAAATAAGCCTGGATCCCGTCTCCTACCGAAACGTGTCGGGACGGGCTAAAACCAACGAAATATTCCAGTGCCGCGTCTGGCGGACGCAGCACGATCCTCTCGCCGAGCGTGATCCCACTTACGGTGCCCCTGCCGCGAGCCGCTCCGCAGGTCAGCCAGCACAGGGCGGAGAGGACCGCGGCGGCTGCTGCCCGCTGCATGGCTGCCGCTGCCTGCCGCTGGCTGCCGCGCCACACCATCAGCCCGCGGCGGGCGTGCTGTGCCGCACCGCTCGGCCGCCGCTAATCACTCCGCGGCTGATGTTCAGGTTGGCACCCAACCGAGCAGTAAATGTGGATCTGCTGGTGGACTGCGAGACATACTCGCACAATGCTCCGCGTCTAATGCGTGTAATTTGTATGAAGCATGAAACTGGTATGTCTATTGTGCGCAAGACGCCATTCATGCAGGATCGCGAGTTATTTTGTGTGAGCTCCTTGCTTCTCTGGAATTGATGGTTCGAAATGTGTTTTTGACGCAGTAGAAACGCAGAGCCCCAGCAAGTGAATGTAGCATGGCGGATGGTACATTATTTCACTCGTAATGACAGTGACAATTTAAAGCAAGCTGCTGGCCGCACAGCTCTGACGTCCTCGCCGTGCATTAATGAAGCCAGGCACGTTCGAGTTTGACGCCAGAGCGAGGGGTCCCTCACAAGAGATAATCCGTGTACACGCCTTCACACATTCCGTGACATTCCACAATCCTTATGAATGGTTGATGTCTCCCAAAAAGGCTCATTTTGCAAGCACGCCCCCTGGAAGGTAGGCCAGATTTCTAAAAATAAAGGTCACAGCCGAGAAACCGGCGCACTTAAAGGACGCGTTGACGACACAATCCTTAAGAAATTGACCCACAATCCGGGGCAATCCGAGACAATCCACACATTCTCACAATTCTGTGTACATT